>MEHQ01003827.1:0-92960 GCA_008828725.1 Saccharina japonica
GAGGGTTGGGTGCAGTAGCCAGTGACTGCTGTGGGTGATTGAAGAGAACGAAAAACGATTGTTGTATGTGTTGTATGTAGTAATAGGAGAGGTTTAACATTAGTGGGCCGTTCGGCGTGATGAACCGTGAGTGGCCCGTATTTTGGGTCGGTGTAGAGATGCTTCAGTGTAACGTCCGCTTAAGTCAAGTGCAGCTAGTAACAGTGAAAGCAGTAATACATTTGTGGATGAAGCTTAGCGGGAAGTAGACATAAAAGGAAGTTAGAGTTTGCGCATATGTTTCCTTTAATTTCCGTGGTTTTCGGCTTTCGGGAATGTTATGAGTGATCAACGTTGAAGCTGCACATTGGTGATGATGGCAAAAATGATACTAACAATACATGTTCTATCCATCTCGTGGGATAACCTTGTACCATCCAGCAGACTACATGAGGGCAAGACGCGTGCTACTAAAGGGGTGCACCATGTTTCCCCTGAGCTCCTCACTTAAGGGAGCGTCGTACCTCACCGAAAAAACGATTTTGGAGGGAAATAAAAGTGCTGCAGGATGAGAAATATCATGACCGAAGTATACTCTGACACATATTTCGTCACAAGAATGAAAAAAACGACGAATTTGGCTTAAGGAGCCCGATCGTTCAGAAAGTGATTCAGCCAAAACGGGCTACCTCTACCGTAGCACGCGCCCGTGGGACTACTGTTCGCTATCATACTCTGCGACAACAAGATATGTTTACGCCTAGTGTTCGGACCGAGGTAACGAGCTTGAACGCGTAAATAGGCGATAATGATGGCATCATACCCCCCAAGCGTGGCACCATCCCATGCCAAACACGCGTGGTGTTCCGACGATAAGGCATGCCTTCTAAGGCATACGCCTTATCAGGTAACTTCCATGCCTGTAAGATCTGTATGATCTGTTTGATCTGTATGATCTGTAAGGCGTATGCCTTATTAAAGCTACGTATAATATAGGCTTCTGCAATAGCACGGTTCTTATTTCGAGCAATGCATGTCTTACAGGGGTCGTGACTTATTTGTCTGAGCTGCTCACGCGATGAACTCAATGCCGCAATTATAAGGCGTATGCCTTATCGAGTAGTTCCTCAATGAAGGCTACCGTGTAGGCTCCTGCAATAAAATGGTTCGTATGTCGAGCAAGGCATGTCTTACAGGGGTCGTGGCTTATTTGTCTGAGCTGCTCACGCGATGAGCTCAATACCTCAATTTGTTTACACATGCCTCATTTGGTAGTTCCTCAGCTAAAGCTACATTATAGGCTTCTGCAATAGAATGATCCTTATTTCGAGCACTGCATGCCTTCCAGCGGTGTTGCCTTATTTGTCGGAGCTGCTTACGCGATGAGCTCAATACTTCACCAGAGACATTCCTTTATTCCTAAACGCCTTCCAACGGTGTTGCCTTATTTTGTCTGAGCTGCTCACGCGATGAGCTCAACACTTCACCAGGAACATTCCTTTATTCCTAGAACGTTTTGTTTTCCCAACCTGACCAACATTTACACGCGCTACGAGTCGTCATATAACAAATACCAGGTATGATATCACGGGGGGCCATAGCAAATAGGGACCTACCTACGGTGCACAAAAATGCCTCCATATTCACTCATTTTCACTATTAACATTTGGTCCTGTTCGCTGTGGTCCTCCGTAATATAGTATAGATTTCATTCAAACCGGTACAGTAGACGTGGTCACTTGAGGAGTACTGGTATACTAATAGTCGGCCACAACAATATTGCCTCAGAAGGCAGACACTAACTGCCACCCCTATATACTCATGTACGGTATACCGTGGGATGAAAAACCGACGGTTTTGGTCAGTTACTCGGTTAAGAAACCCCCCGGCAGTCAAAAGATTTGCCCCAAAAAGCAAAAACAAAACAAATTGCCTCGGAAGGCAAAAAACAAAAATTGCCTCAGAAGGCAAAAAACAAACATTTGCCTCAGAAGGCAAAAACTAACTAATACCCCTTTACGGTATACCGTGGGGTGAGTATGTCGCCACTACGCGTACAGCAGTAGTAGGAGTATCCCTATCTAGGTCATGAACTCTTTTTCTATGTCATCCGGCTCTTCCTCCTTCTCCTTGTCGAAGAGCGCCTTCAGCTTCGCCTCCATCATCGCCAGCTTGGCCTGCCGGAATTCATGTCATCGAACCGGAACAACGGCACACACAGACACCGTACGTACCAGCATGTAAAATCGCGTACCTCGTAGATGGAAGCTACGTAATAGTTTACACACGTCGTACAGATGGTCTAGAAATAGATCAGATAGATCATCGACTCTTACGTGATGATCTAGGTCTTCCAGGGAAGAAATGTTCCTGATCTGTATGATTTAGGTGATCTTTTTAATAATATGTACGATCTGTAGCGCATGTGTGTCCCGGGTTGGATCTGTATTGTATGCGTATCCGGCACAACCTCTCAAACAGCAGGCGAGGAACTCGAATGATCTAGATCATGATATATCTGTAGATGATCTAGATCATGATATATCTGTACACTGTTTAGATCATGGTCTATTTGTATATGATCTAGATCATGATATATCTGTAGATGATCTAGATCATGATATATCTGTAGATGATCTAGATCATGATATATCTGCAGGTGATCTAGATCATGATCTATCTGTAGATGATCTACTGTAGATCTTGTTCTGTCTGTAGATGATCTAGATCATGATCTATATGTAGATGATCTAGATCATGATCTATCTGTAGATGATCTAGATCATGATCTATCTGTAGATGATCTAGATCATGATCTACCTGTAGATGATCTAGATCATGATCTGTCAGAGGTATGAACTACTGGATTACTATACATATTATATATTAATTAAATGAAGTTTTAGGAATTTGTTAATGTGTCAATCGAGGGCGGATAGTTTCGGAGGAATATAAGATCTCATCCTACGAGAAATGAAACTATTTAACGATTTCACCCCTCTTTTCAGTTATATATCACATACGTGTACTTCATTGAACCAAACAACGGCACATATCCCTTACTATTGTATGATTACCTAAGGCCTTCAAACCCCGTTTGTGTCCAGGATTTATGTCATCACCAGCAACGAAAACAGCTCTGAAAAATGAATCAATTAGCTGGGAAGCATATCCAATCTGGAGGAAAACTACAACATATGACGTAGATAAATCGTTAAACAGGAGTAAACCTACACCAAAACGAGAAAAAACAATTATATCGTATACAATACATATTTTTGCAATAGGTAAATAGGTACCCCTGCTCTGGCATTGAAGGGGTATACGGTATTAAAATATCACTCGTTTGATATTCATATATACCAGTATGCCACAATGTAAACGGGCAATATGTTCCCAGTGATAGGGGAATATCGTGAAACGTAAGTCTAAGGGCAACTCTTATCGTAGCCACGAATTTCCGAAAATTCCAGTACTGTATTACTTCCGCGCAATTTTCTGTATTTCCATTTCTTTTTCCCCCCCCATCTCCGCCGCCCCCCCCGCCCCCAAATAGTGGAATGTGAAGCCTTCCTAACATTTGGCCCTTTGAATAATTTCTAAAAGTTTGGGAAACGATCCCTCTTTTTCCTCTTTTTCCTCCTTTCCCTCTTTTCCCTCTTTTTCCTCTTTTTCCTCCTTTTCTTCTTTTTCCCTTTTTTTCCTCTTTTTCCTCTTTTTCCTCATTTTTTCCCTTTTTTTCTTGGAAAACAAAAATTGGGCATTTTGGAAATACAAATGCGCGATAAAAAGTATGGTCCTAACTCACCGCTTTTCTTTTCGCTGCCGCTTCAGCTCTGTCTTCGGCCTTTCCGACCGATCGGCGTTCCGAGACATCTCGCCGAATATTCTGGATTCGGAATTGAAGCTCCACCAGCTCTGTCACCCCGTACAAAGCCTGCGAGGAGGACGAGGACGAGGAGGAGGAGGAGAAGTAGGAGGAGGAGGAGGAGCGAAACATAAAAATAAGACCCCCTTTTTTTCAACACCGGAACAAGGGGGACCCAATCAATCAACAGGTGGAACCGCCGTTCGGTATACCACTCTGTACCTAAGTATAAGCCCTGTTATTATTCAATATTAATGTACAACATTTGATTATATTTCGGTACAGAGTGTTATAGTCGAACGACCAACCTCAATCGTTCAAGTTGTTGGAGATATGCAACGTATGGACGCATGCTTCGATAAAAGGCGCACCATGTTTTTTCTGAGCTCCTCACTTAAGGAGCGTCATAACTCACCGAAAAAATGCTTTTGAAGAAAAATAAAAGTTCTGCCTGATGCGAAATCTCATGATCGAAGTATACTCTGAAACATTATTCGTCACAAAAAATGAAAGTCCGACGAATTTGGGTTAAGGAGCCCGATCGTTCAGAAAACGATCCAGCCAAAAAAGTGCTACCTCTACCGTAGCACTAGTAATAGTCCATGGCGGAGCTATCACATAGTTGGTATTACTCGGAAATGACGCTCCACTGGATCAGTCACCCCCGCGCATCCGCACGGCGCGGCCAAAACGAGCCAAACGAAAAACGAGAAACACCTGGATAATCAACTAAAGGGGGGGGGGGTTCTATCCTCCTCGCCATGCGTAATGCGTTGGCACAGACACACTCTAATGCTTGTGGTTAGGAAGATTATATTACAAATCGCTTTCATCGAGCAGTGAGTTTAACACGCTTTTTGGTCAAGTGTGGAAAAGTCACCAGAGGGGGGAGGCGGGGGGGAAGGCTTCCCGTGTCTCAAATGTTATTACCGTATTAGCATATTTTTGTCACTCTTGCCGCGACGTGCGACGCATGCTACGGTAGAGGTGTACCACGTTTATTTCTGCCTTCTAAGGGCGGTCACTTGAGAAGATCTACACATCACCCGCTGAACAATCTCATGGCCTCAAATATACTTACTGTAAGTATATAACGAAACCTGTTTCCAAGTGTTTTGCACTCGCCCAATACCTCACGGCGCTACCTCACGGCGCTTCGCGGTTGGTGCTAGCTAGCAATGTCTACCTGGTCGGTGAAAACCCGACGTGCTGCGTCCAGGCATTGCAGGTTGCGAGGGTGTATGGTCATACGACTACGGCCGTGCATGAGCATTGAGTACCCTTCTGCCCCCGGCTCCGTCCCGGCAATGTAGGGATGCGAGGGTTTATGGTCATACGACTACGGCCATGCATGAAAATGAAGCCCCCCCCCCCCCCCCTGGTAAAAACGCCTTCCTTCTTTTCGTCGAGCGTGTCGCATCTCGCCTTCTCTTATCTATCTCGACTCGATATGAACGACCTCCATCGCCTCTCGCAAGAAAACAAATACAATTCATTGCCATTTAAAACAATCGATTATTGCGTTCCGACACAGAAACGTTCCCGCCGCGGGAGCGCCGGGAGGGGGAATGAGGGGGAGGAGGACACCCCCTTCGGTTTGCTTACGTTTCTGCGCTTCGTCAGCCCTTATCGCATCTCACCTTCTCGACCTCGATCTGGATGATTTCCATCGCGCTTCAGTCCCAATTTTGTTTTTTCATCATCTCGACAATTGAAGCAAGTGTAAACGATTTAAACGCAGAAAAATCAATTCCGTGTTAGGGGGGAGAGGAAGGACCGTCCACTCAATACCCCAACCAAACGTACGCACCTGTTTTTCGTCGATCTTGTCGCGTCTGGCCTGTTCTATCTCTATCTGAACGATCTCCATCGCGCCCCGCAGCGACAAGCCCCCGCCGAACCTTGGTGTGTCGTGTGTAGTGCGAAGTAAAGGCGATTAGGAGTGCGGGAGCAAAGGCAGTCAGTGGACTGGACGTACGTATGTCGCTGATTAATTTAGAAGGGGGTATAAACAGAAGGGGACAGTCGCATACTACTAATAGTACGGTAGAGGTGCACCTGCATTCAGGGCATTTTCTGAGTATGTTCACTTGAAGAGCTTCATGCCTCCATACCTGCAGCAGTCTAAAAACTGATTCTGGAGGTGAAACAAAAGTGCTACATATATACTCGATGAACAATCCTATCCATGTACAAACTATAACACGAAACATAGTGCATATCACAAAAATGAAAAATAATGAAAAATCGTCAGACGCTTTCGGGTAAAGGAGCTCCGTCATCCCGAAAAAACAAAAAAAAAACACTCAAAACGTGCTACTTCTATCGTAATCACGCGTCGGGAGTTCGACTTCGTGCGCGGCGTAGGTTCCCTTCGTTGGTGTCCGTTGCTCGTTTCTTCGTTGTTGCACGTTTATTTATGAGGGATCAACGTTGACGCTCTTTCTTTCGTGTCGCACACTATTATCGGATGGAGAAAGCAAAATGACCAACATTAATTTATGCTGGTACTTTATACGTACATATGACGCGTGCTACGGTAGAGGTTGCACTTTTTGGCTGAATCGTTTTCTGAACGATTCGGCTCCTTAACCCAAATTCGTCGGACTTTCATTTTTGTGACGAAACATGTTTCAGAGGATGCCTCGGTCATGAGATTTCTCATCCGGGAGCGCTTTTATGTTCCTCCGAAACCATTTTGTCGGTGAGGTACGACGCTCCTTAAGTGAGAAGCTCAGAAAAAGCATGATGCATCTCTATCTTCGCACGCGTGTGAAGTGATGACCGAGTAGTGACGATGATAGAAGGGAATGGAGATACGCTTGTTCGTTGCTTGAGCTTGAAGCAAGCTTCTTCTTCGATATGGAAAGACCTCTTGTTATTATTATTTAACCTCTGATGACTGTAGACTAGGTGAGAGGCAAAAGCCTGGATGACCAAGGGGAGAATGAGAAGTCGAGGGGGCTGAAAGAGAAGTGGGAGAGGAGGCGAGAGGGGCGAGAGCCTCTTCCAGGCTCTCGGGCTCTCTTCTCCAATGGCCTGGTAGTCGGGCTGTTATAAATCTCCGCTAATATAAGAAGTCCGTTACTCGGTTAGGTCTACTTCTTAAATCTACGGTCTATCCGCTTATTATGGGAATGTCCTCATATAAGAACATTCCTATCTGCTTTATGAGAACTTCTCTAGTTCCTATCGGGAGTTCCGACATTATGGAATCTTCTGATGGTTCAGAACGTTCCTCTAGGCCTGTCTGGTCTACCAAAGAGAACACGCGAACAATCTTTGCGGTGTCCCATCTATAGCTGTAGGGCACCACATTACATGCGTCATATTTTCTTCGAATTTCGAAGGGATTCAGACGCAGAACGTAGCCCCTGGTGTCTTTACAATAGTGCTCATTGTTTCGCTCACTATGGTGTCGCCTGTTGTTGATGCTCGTTTGTTCCGAATATGCTACAAATCGTACCTAAATTGTGAAATTTCGCTGCATAATGCTGCACGCCTCGCCGAATTTGCTCATCAATTTGCTCATACTATCTCCCTCAGGTACCAGCCATGCAACATCGTCCCGCAAGCTGCTGGAGTTGCGGTGTGATGCATGATGTCGCCGACAAGAAGGCGGAGAGCGCTGTGTGTTCTTTATGTGACGTGTCTATGGCCACAGTTTTGGACATATTTCTGAGGCATTATCCAAAGTGGCACCCACGATATAGCTGGAAACCGCCTTATGCTGCCGGAATGTATTCCTGCACGGATGCTCATGCTAGGGTTGGCCCTGATGATACTATATACTGTAGTATCATACTATATACTGTAGTATCATGCGCGTATGCTAATCGGGGTAAAGGACACTAACTATGGCGAAACATATGCCGGAACGAAAAACATGGCGCTAGCAAAAGGGCTACATGCCCGTCAAACACACAAAGTCACTCACTGCTGGCGGGTCAGATCATGCCGCGAGATTTGAGACTCACCGACGATAACCTGTCGACTTACCGCAATTTTGACCCAACGACTTTGACTTACCGACTTTGGCATAGGGACTTTGACATACCGAATTGGACATACCGGCTTTGGCAAACCGACTTTGACTTACTCGTTCCGACGTATGGGCTCTAGTTTACCGACTTTGACTCTCACTCCGACGTTGAATCACCGACTTTGACCAGCCGAATTCGACTAACCGGTTTCAACTCACTGACCTTTCTCACACCGAGTTTGACGTAACTACCGAGTTTGGCTTCTTACTTACCGAATTTCCAGTATACACCGACTTTTACACATCGACGTTCACTTACTTGCCGAACTTTGTTTTTAGTTTCTTACCGAATTTTGTATACCGACTTTTGTTTTTTATACTTACCGACTTTGCTGCGGCCATGAGCGGACGGTTGTGGTGCCGTCCGGCATGGTGAGAGTGCCGTGCCCGCAGATGAAGCCCGCGCTCCACCAACCATCGTACGACACCTATTATCGCAGCGGCCGCGAGAGCGCTATCAGCATGCACGTATATTGAAACATTAAAAACAAAAAAAAACAGCTGTGAGATCGAAGATTTCGTCGAAACTCATCTATTTTTGCAAGCTGCGTAGGATACTTCGATCCATATATACTATCAATAAGTGTGTGCGGAATGTATATATTTAACTCTTTGGGTGCGATACACTACTTGTACGTCGACTACACAGATGGCCGGGGCCCCTTCCCCCCCTCCTGAACCACGTGGCGGCAAACTGATCATGTGTGACCGGAGGAGACAGGACCTCTCGCCAACGAAGGGTTTTATGCAGGGACTTCCAGTAACTAAAACAGGTAAAACAAAACACAGTACGAGTGCGCCGCAGGACAGGTACCAGCCATATATATACGAATGTCAGCCCATTACGGACAACCACCGAACAAGAACACCAACGGAAAAAAAAAACAAAACCAACAAAAAACAAAGATCAAGCGAATAAAAAACATAAAACAACCAGATAATAACTAATCAACACACGGATACACGAACATCCAACTGAAACGAACACTCGAAATTAATCAAAACGTCCACTAAAAAAGCAGACAAAAAACCAACTACAAATGGAATACAGAACAAACAAACGTTCTATGCAGCTAGCAAAGTTGAGTATTAACTGATTCAATCAGTCGAGCTCACAGCTGACGCGTTTGTAATAATTTTGTTTCATAGCACCCGCCAAATACGTGAAAACAATTAACGGAACGCCGGCAAGAAACGTGTGTGTGTCGCTCACGTTGAGATTTGCGGACTTGAATCGCCCCCGGCCGTGGTACACGCCCAGCAGAAAGTCTCCTTTGTATTTGCTGCCACTCTATCGGCACGAATCAAACAAGAGGCAGATCAGATGATCGGGCGTGGATCCGACTTGAGTAGTTTCATGGGGGGGGGGGGGTGTACTCATGTCGTGCACGGCCGTAGTCGTATGAGCATAGACCATAGACCCTCGCATCCCTACAATGCCGTGACGGAGCACGTTGGGTTTTCACCAACGAAGCAGACATGGCTTGCACCAAGCGCGAAGCGCCGTGAGGTATTGGACGAGTAGCATGGAGGGTGAGCTGCATCCTGCTAAGAACCGCCTCTGAGGCGGACTTGCATATGGACGACAGCTTCAATGAGTTAATTTTATTTCTGGTGTGGCCACTCCCTGAGACAGCCATGGGAGCACTATGTAACTGCCTCGCGGGTGCCTTACCATATACACACTACGTGATACGAGCATTCCCCTTGTGCGGAGCAAAGGTTCTCCACCCCGCACAAATGATTTATCTAGACTGCCAGCTTTGGTGACCGCCAAAACAAAATAAACAAAACGGTACCCTGGTTGTCTAGCTCACGCAGTGAGAGGTGTGGTTTACAGCGTCGTTGCCAACCGACGCCAATCTAACCAATATATCATATATTTGTTTTGGGGGGGGGGACCTTTCGGCTAATCACGTTTAGCTGAGGGGCTACCACACAACAGTACGGGTGGGCGGACCCCCGTGTATAATGTGAGGATAAAAGTATGACCCTGTGGAGACAGTTTGGACAATATACATAGCAAACCCCGCAAGGTATCAACAACCCTTCAGCTCGATACGGATAACGGTGTGTGCTACACTGTTCAATGTGGTATATACGCCTAAAAGTGTTTATTCATTGTTCAATGTCCCCACAAGGGTAGGTTTACTCCCACACTGTGAAAATGGTACTGGTCATCTGGGTCATGTTCTGCTGTACGTAAGTAAGTGCAATATTTGTTCCGGAGCAACTAACTACTCTCTACGACGCATGCTACTATTTAATACGATACTAGAGGTGCACCGTGTTTTTGCCTTCTGAGGGTGGTGACTTATTGAGGAGCTCAGTACGAACAGTGAGCCAAAAACTGAGTTTGGAGGGAAATATAATACGTCCACTCGATTAACAATCGCATGGCCTACGCATGGCAACGAAACATATATATATATATATATACATATATATATGGTATATCGCAAAAAATCATTTCCGACGTTTTTGGGGTTCCGGCATTCAGAAAACGTTTCAGCCAAAAAAAAAGGTGGTATAACGGAGGACCACAGTATATAGGACCAAATAACGCGAGTAAAAATAGGTGAATGTATAGTTTTTTGTGTGTACCATCGGTCCTATTTACTAGTGTTTACTACGGGTTTTTTGTGTGTACCATCGGTCCTATTTACTAGTGTTTACTATGGTCGCCCGTAATACCTACAGCAGCAGTACCTCTATCCTACGTTACCACGCGTGTACCACCCCTAACAGGTATGCAGCAAAGCGGTACCACCACCGTGCTGTTGTTGGTGTAGCATCTGGCGCACGCTGCGTAGGATAAAGGTGCACCACATTTGTTCTTGAGGGTGGCTACTTGATTGAGGAGCTGTACTCATATAAGGAGGGTCGTTCTTATCGAGCATCTTTTCTCCAAAAATTCCGATATTGTTGTTAACCCCTTAAGAACTGGTTCCACGTATTTGGGAAAAAACTACTTGAAATCAGTGTGGGAGCTTTTTTTTCAGTTGTGAATGGGTTAATAAAAAAACAGGAAAAAAAAGCAAAGAAAAACAGGATTTATTTGGAAAATATTTGGATTTTTTAACAGAGTAGGGCAACATATTTGGAACGCTTCGCATTCCAATATTTGGGCATTATTTTAGGAAAAATTTGGAAATCCTACAGATTTGCACGAAAACGTTTTTTTTTGGAATGTTTGGAAAAAACGTTGCTCGATAAGAACGACCCTAACTCACCAAGACACACGGTTAGAGGGCGGAAATAAAAGCGATAATATTACCTTAGGAGCAAACTAATCCCATGGCCTAAGTAGTGAAATTTAACGATATTTCAGCACGAGAATGAAGAGACCGACGATTTTTTGGGTTAAGGAAGAGAGCCCTGTCTTTTGACAATTGCTACGATAGAGATGCATCATGTTTATTCTGAGCTCCTCACTTAAGGAGCGTCAAACCTCACCTAAAAAATGATTTTAGAGGAAAACAAAAGTGCTGCAGGATGAGAAATCTCATGACCGAAGTATACTCTGAAACATGGTTCGTCACAAAAATGAAAAAAACGACGAATTTGGGTTAAGGAGCCCGATCGTTCAGAAAACGATTCAGCCAAAAAGTGCTACCTCTCTCGTAGCACGCGTCTTTTCAGAACCAAAATCAGCCAAACACCGCTACACCTCTATGGAAGCACGCGTCAGCTTGCCTTAAACTTCAGCGTCCCGTGGCCCGACCGTTGCCCCTCGTGCCAGCCGCCGTCGTAGACAGTTCCCCCCTCCGGGCAGGTCAGCTTGCCGTGGCCCTTGCGACACCCACCCACAAACAAAAAAAAACGAGCAGACAAAATAAAACAACGAGCGGATTAAAATGTGGGCTCTTTTTTGTTCACTGTTTTTAGGGCCATTCTTATCGCAAGCCATAAATTTCCAAAATTTCCAAAATTTGGAATTTCCTCCTTTTTTGTGTTTTTGGAAAACAATATCGGAAATTATGGCGAAACAGATGCTCGATAAGAACGACCCTTAGTGTTCTGCGTTTTGTTATTGCATACGTACGAGTCGGCCTTGCATTGAGACGCGTGCTACGGTAGAGGTAGCACTCTTTGGCTGGATCGTTTTCTGAACGATCGGGCTCCTTAACCCAAATTCGTCGCACGCTCATTTTTGTGACGAACCATGTTTCAGAGTATACTTCGGTCAGGAGATTTCTCATCCTGCAGCAGTTTTGTTTTCCTCTAAAATATTGTTTCGGTGAGGTTTGACGCTCCTTAAATGAGGAGCTCGGAAAAAAACACGGTGCACCTCTATCGTAGCATGCGTCTCGATTGTTGTTCTTGCTCACCTGCTACGTATAACAGTGGCGTCTGCGATGCACCTGCCACAGATTTGTGCTACGCAACAGTGGCATCCGTGATGCATGCCCTCTCTTTCGTAATTTTGTGACCACAGGGAAGAAAGTCGTCGCTCTACGTAGTGGCTGGTCACTAACAGCCTCACTCAGGTGGCATTATTACGCTGACTACGTCAGCGACCAATCAATGTCCTGGGTTACATCAGCGTACCGGTTCATGTATTGGCCCGAGGAGATTTTGTGACTATCGGCCGAGAAGAAGATACACAACCAACCACGAGTAGATGCATGGTCCCTGTGCCCCAGACGCCACACTACCCAAAACCTACTCGTGCATACTCGTGGATGCTCTTGTATTTCCGTTGCGGGACCCAGGCGGTGGGGTTATACTAAAACCAAGCAAATCATAATATACCTCTCGAGGCTCAATTCGCCCCCCCCCCGTTCTCCGTCTCGAAAGAGATACGCGGTCAATGATCATATGGCTAAGAAGGCAAGCAACGAACGGACACGCGCCCACCGGCGACAATATGTATTTCGTCTGCATACATACGTACACACAAAAAGGTCGATACCAGCCCAATCAAAATATTTTTGTGTATGGTTGCCACCAGACAGACGCAGGCTACGTATACGCTAGGGGAATTTGCACCACATATATATATATATATACCAGGTATACAATTACTATTTATTGTGACGCTCCTCACTGAAAAAGTTCGACACCCACTGCACCTACTGCTTGCTGTAGACTGCGCCAGGTACACCAACATCTGACCCCGAGAAAAAAAAAGGTTTGGAGCGCTTGGACGCGTGTTACGATAGAGGTATACGTTATTTGGCTGAAACGTTTTCTGAACGGTCGGCTTCTTATCCCAAACGACTAGTGCTACGGTAGAGGTAGCACTTTTTGGCTGAATCGTTTTCTGAACGATCGGGCTCCTTAACCCAAATTCGTCGGACTTTCATTTTTGTGACAAATAATGTTCCAGAGTTTACTTCGGACACGAGATTTCGCATGCGGCAGCACTTGTATTTTCCTCCAAAATCATTTTTTTTCGGTGAGGTATGACGCTCCTTAAGTGAGGAGCTCAGAAAAAACATGGGTGCACCTCTATCGTAGCATGCGTCCCAACATCGTCGGGCTTTTAGTCTTCTTGTGTCGCGATATGTTCAGGAGTAGACTCACATCATGGAGTTGTCGATCGGGTAGCACTTTCAAATTCCTCCAAACTGTTTGTTTTTTTTTGTGACGTACGGAGCTTCTCAAGTGTGGAAGGAGCTCAGAAAAATCCCGAGGCACCGCTATCGTAGCATGCGTCCTTGCTTGACTCATGTGAACAGTCCCACAGGACTATTACGGGGGGCCATTATCATAAGTAAATAAGACCTGCGGTACACAACAAAGACCTGTATATCACTGGTGCTACGATAGGGGGGGGGACCCACATTTCCACTACTACTGGGTTTTGGCCACTCGGACGAGCGGTACCTGAAAGTCATACCTGAAAATAGTTTGTTTGCGTTACGTAACAAAAACCTCCAATGAACGGCGGTGCATATAGAACAAGAAACAAAAAAGGTTTTAAGTACAACGCAGTAAAGCACAATCACTCGGTCGAGTGGCTCTGTGCAGGTGAAAAACAAGCTATTATATATGGCCCCCCTAACGCAGCACCAGTCATCTATTCACCTATTTTTACCGCCAATATTTTGGTCGTATTTACTATGGCCATGGTATGCCAGATAGGCGCCATAAACTAAACATCGCACAAAAAGACGGCGATGACTTGGTATCCACTTTCTAAAATAAAAAAAAGGCGAAGAAGAAGGACGACGGCGTGGATTCGAACCCCGGGTTATGCTTTTTTTTGTTACATAAACAACCAAAACCACTGCAAGGTGAGGTTAAAAGTCAGCGCTGACTGATTGTTCATTGGTTGTATACAGTGCAGGACGCACCTACTAGGAAAGAGGATAATAAGAAATCCAGGCTGAGATTTAGAGGAAACTAAGAAATTCGGGAGTCGTTATCTTGAGATTAGTGTGGAAAGCACCCTTTCCCAAAAACGAAATCCAGCCTGGACCAGATCCCCTGTTTCTTATTACGTGTCCTGTACTACTGTAACGTTATATACCGCACATTTGGCGGGTCGTCTACAGCACAACGAATGACATTCCAACGATATTGAGCACGTAATTTTTTCCTCAGATTGCCGCCAGTCGGAGACTCGATACACGCCCAGACAGTGCGACGAGTACCTGCATCGTTGCACGCACCGCCACCTGCCGCCACAACTGGCGTTCCAATCACAAGGTGGACGACACTCTCACCCCCAACTCTGCACACAACGTGGGTACAAAAGGTTTCCTTCCTTGTGGAGACATCGAACAATGTAGCACCTCATTGTATAGGGATCACTGCCGGCATGAAGACGTCAAGATTGTAGAGATATTGAAGGATGTAGCACACCGCTAGGCGGCCTACCGAATCGAGAGGTTATCGACATCTCGTCGTAATGTTGGCTAAACAAAAATACTATGTGTTGAGTGTCTCCACACTAACTTGGTTTACCATATACGCGTGCTACGATAAGAGGTAACGAGCGCTTTTTTGCTGAATTTGTTTTTGAATTATGGGGCTCCTTAGTCCAAATTCGCCGGACTTTTATCATCGTGCTCTACTTTTTTTTATTGTATACTTGAGTCATGGGGTTGTTATAAAATATCACTTTTCTTTTACTCCAAGATCAGTGTTTAGACTACTGCAGGTGTGGAGGCATAGAGCTCCTCAAGCGAGGAGCCTCAGAAAATGCCCGTATGCAGGTGCACCTATTCTACCAGCATGCGCCTTACCCCCGCAGTGTCCAAGGGGGAGATCTGCGATGATCTTAATAGCTCAAAACGAAACGTGTACGTAATCATAAGCACTTACTACGTACGCACCTCGTACTTGCCGTCCTTCCAGCGGCCGACATACACGCCTCCGTTGGAGTAGCGGGCGGTTCCTTCCCCGCTAGGCCAGTTGTCCCGCATGACCCCCTTGTAAGTCATGCCGTCAGCAAATCGGTAGGTGCCGTACCCGTGCATTTTCCCGTCAACCCAGCCTCCATCGTAACTTTAAAAGAGGTTGGGTCCGTACATCGATAGGTATCGATGGTGTAGAGGCGTTATTGCTTAGTTGGTCGAACGTTTCAGACGCCGGACGGTTCACATATATCTCCATTTTACGCTAGATACACTTAATAAGAGGTATACTTGAAGCATATCTATTGGGGGGGATGTTGCTCTTCTTGATTTTACGTATTGCTGTCTGCGGGATCTACTGCTGCTACTGCTGCTGCTGCTGCTGCTGCTGTAGATGTTGTTTGCTGGGTGGGATATATCCACTGTTGTATCTATCTGCGTGGCACACATCTTCCGCACATGCGCAACTTGCCGGGGGTGTGGAGTTTTGTATGATACGGCGGCTCGTTTGCAGTTCACGTTAAATATTTTA
This sequence comes from Saccharina japonica, assembly GCA_008828725.1. Lineage (NCBI taxonomy): Eukaryota > Phaeophyceae > Laminariales > Laminariaceae > Saccharina > Saccharina japonica. The sequence continues at coordinate 15,729 of MEHQ01003827.1, forward strand.
TCTGCAATGCTGTGCGGTGGTACACGACCCAGTGATTATTTTACAGCACCCGACATGTGGAACGTTTCGCCTACTACCGCATACGGTAAAGGTACACCGTGTTTGTTTCTGCCTCCTGAGGGCGGTCACTTGAGGAGCTCTATCATATACCTCACCTACCAAAAACAGTTTTGAGGAAAAATAAAGAACGCTCTCCCCGACGAACAACCCCACGGTTCAACCATAGTAAAAAAAACAACCATTCCGCAACAAAACAACAATGGTTGGTATTGCGACGATTCTGGGTTAACCCTTTCACAACTGCGAAATGTATCACACACTACTGTAGTTCCAAGTAGCTTGTCTCCAAAAACGGGGTACCGGTTCTCAACCCCTTAAGAACTGGTCCCACGAATTCGGGGATAAACTAGTTGAAAACAGTGTGGGACAGTTTTTGTTTTTCAGTTCTGAATGGGTTAAGGAGCACCCTGCCAGCCGTCAAGAAAGAAAATCAGCCGGAAAACGGTATACCTACCCCTATCGTACATGTCATAGCACGCCTCGTTACCTATTCATTCATTAAGCAGAGCGACAAACGGCTTATTGTACCCCGGCACGGGAAAACATGCATGAAACGCATGGTACGGTAGAGGTGCACCATGCATTTTCTGCCTTTTGAGGGTGGTTACTTGAGGAGCTCTACTATACCCCGCACAAAAACTGCTTTAGGAGGAAAATATAAGTGCTACCCGATAAACAGTACCACGGCCTAAGCATACAATTGAACAGTATTGCAATACGAGGAGTGCCCGATCGTTCATACATTGTTCAGCCGCGAAGACTGGTGCTACACGGTAGGGGGTTCATGTATATGTGCTCGTTTTTCACCTGCACAGAGCCACCCGGCCGAGCGACTGCTTTACTGCGTTGTACTCATAGTACCTTGTTTGCTTTTTGTTCTTGTTCTAAATGCACCGCCATGCCGCCATTCAAGGTTGCGTTGCGCAACTCCAACAAACTTTGTGTAGGTCCAATTTTCCGCTGGATTCGGAGCCACTTGTCCGAGCGGCCAAAACCCAGTAGTGAGAATGTGGGCACCACCCCTATCTTGAGCACCAGTCCAAAGTGCTACCTTTTTCGTCGCATGCGTCATGACTGTACACTCCCAACACGATTACTACCTGGGTGTGGCGATACGCTCAGTGATTTTGAAGTTCGGTCGCCGTGTGTAACCCATCTCTTTTGTTTTGGCGTTCATACCAGTAAGCGAAACCACGGGTGGACGGAAAGCACCCGACCCCCCTATTAGTAGGAAAAACGACGAAATCATCATTTATTTACCACCTTTGGAACCCCAAGATATAGCGACCAAACCAATGATAACTTGTTGTCAGCCGTCTATACCAGCAACGAGCGTACAGGACACCTAACAATAAACAGGAAGTCTAGTCCAAGCTGGATTTCGTATTCGAGAGGGGGTGCTTTCCACACTAATTCCGAGAAAAAGACTCCCAATTTTCTTACTTTCCTCGAAAATCTCAGCCTGGTTTTCCTGCGATCAGACTGATTCTTATTTGGTATCCTGTACTGTATACCAGTAGGTATTACCGCATGTTAGCGCGGATCTTTAAGTGTATATTCTGTCTTGGTATTTGTGTAGGCGTGTTCCGCACTTAGGAACCGTGGTCTCCGGTTAGAATATTGCCGCAGCAAGTTTGTTGCTAGAAGGGAACAAGCGCGGTGCCGCCGCGTTTCTCGTTCGTTTCTGATCCGTTTTCGGATCCGGTATGGGGACAGGCATGGGATTAGGGTTAGGGTTATATATATATATATTTGTCCATCCCATTCATTATCTTCGCACTTCCGTCTTCCTCCCTCCCTAGTCGTAACTCAGATCCGGGGTCACAAAGTAGGCTCCTCTCCCTCCTCCGCCACTACGGTTCTTGCCTTGAATTTTTATCGCGAGAAGATTTCAGCACTTTCTTCCCTCGTCAACTCTCGTCGAATTTTGCTTACCCACGCTATAATATGCGCTCTCGACAGACGGTGTCATTTGAGAATAAAAACCTCCATGGGGAGAATCGAACCCTCGACATCCGGGCCTACAGGCTTCGTGGCTACCAGTTAGACCACCGGGGCGACCGGCTATATGGAACGTATTGTAGCACTATTTAGGGTCTCGCCTGTACATACCGTAGAACGGGTAGGATCATGTTGGGAGCATGTTGAACATAACGTAATAGGAGCTCGCGCCTGCATAGCAGCACGGGTAGGATACGGTCGGGGTCATGTTGAGCCCGTGGCGTACGAATACGATTACGGGGGGCATGGTAATAGGATTTCATGTTGTTGGTAAAAATACGGACATACATTGTTTTTATTTTTGTGTACCGTAGGTCCCATGTACTATGGTCCGCTCCGTAATACGTTAACTCGGACACCGATAGGGGTATGTATCGTCCCCCGAATACTACGTAGTGACCGTTGCTGCTGTAGTCGTCAACGTTCGTCGTCAATTTCCCCTCTCGTAATTCCCAAGAGGTTCGAGTTTTGGAGACTAAACGATTGATTCGAACGAAAGCTGCTCGTGACTACAGAAGTACGTATGAAGCCCTTTCCCGATAACTGCCTGTACAGCGGGAGCTACGGTTCAAGAAACATGGATTTTAGGAGCATTTTGGGCTTGCGAAATCGTCCGCCCCGTCGTATTTCGCCGACGCCGTGTGCTGCGGGACCGCCCCCCCCAAGATGCAGAAAAAGAGTAACAGTTACAGTTCGAATGTTTTGGTGTTGTTGCCGAACGCTGTGGCGAGGGTACATCCAACGCTTCCGAGGCTGCTCGAGCGTAGGCAGCCCTGTTCCCCGTCTAGGAACTGACGTCTGCTGCGATAGAGGTAGCACGTTTTGTTGAAAACAAAATCTGAATAAAGGGGCTCCTTAACCCGTTCAGAACTGAAACAGATATCCGACACTGCTGTAATTCCAAGTAGTTTGTCCTCAAACATTTGGGGCCAGTTCTTAAGGCAGTTCTTAAGGGATTAGCTTCAAATCGTCGGAATTTCATTTTTCTTTTGTGATGCGATATTTTTCGTTGTATCGTTAGGCCATGGCATTGTTGATCGGGTATATAGCACTTTTGTTTTCCTCCAAAACAGTTGTTGTGTGAGGTATAGCGCTCCTCAAGTGACCACCCTTATGAGGCAAACACATGGTGCACCTCTACGGTAGACAGCGTCAACTGGAGGGCGCGAACCGAGGTGGGCAATCTAATCGCCTACGTACGTTACACGCCGAATGGCACCGAAAAAACAGAAACACAATATGTCACTCTCAAAGCATGGACTGGAGCTATCATACGTCACACGGGGGAGGAGCGACCACCGTATTCATGAGGCAATCGTAGAGGGTCCTATACGCGTTTGGCAATCGCGAAATACACCAGTCATGAGATTATTGGCTGTGATACTCTGCGGCAGCGACAGTTTTGTTGTGTTTTCGTCCAGTTTTGAGCGAGGTACAACAACACCCGCCCGGGGCGTGAACGCCGCATGAAGTAATGGTACGGTAGTTGAGGTCATTTTTCGGAGAGTGGTCTATACCACACCCAGACATCGATTTCGGAGAAAACTGCATTTGATTGCTACCTGATGGACACTTCGATGGCCTGACTGTACCAAATATGTCAGGAGACGGATAGTCAAGGGAAAACGCGGCGCGGGCATCGGTCAAGGGTGTGGATCCGGGTGTTCCACACTTGAAACCTCGTAGTTTGGCGTCAGTCAAGGATACAAAAATGAAAAATTGCCGTCAGTCAAGGAGTGAAAGTGCCGTCTCCTGACATCGTTTGGACTGTACAGTGAAAAGTCTTGGCGATCATGGACTGACAGGATACCGCCGACGTTGGGTCAAGGAAGCCCGATCGCTTCGAAACAAATTCAGCCAAAAAGTGCTACTACACCTATATCGTACCACGGGTCGCATTGAAAACCGGGGTACCCCCTCCACCGTAGGACTAAACCATGTCGTATATTTGCTTCTGCAGGTTCGAGGAGCCCTGTCAATGTCAGCCACACAACTATTTATTGTGCCTGGTACGATACCTGGTCGTAGTCGAGAATATATCGCTAAGAACGGAGAAGGCCACGTTCGTGTAACGCTTGTAACGAGAACGCAACGTCCTTCATAAGCTGTTACCCTCACCTGATTAACTACTCCTCTCTCTCCCCTAGCGTCAAGGGCACACTGTTTCGAGGGGGGCAAGGTGCCTGCCCAGCGGGAGCACGGTACGGCTACCGGACCGCTTAAAAGGCCACATGAACAGCACATACATACATGCATGCAGACATGTTTTGCGGTTTTTGAATGTACGGGAGTAGTGTATTTTTGGTGTTACTACTGTGTGTGTGCTTCACATGAAACCGTCATTTCTATATACCCGTCGACATCCAGCACACACAGTGTCCGTGCCGATTCTTCATTCATCCTAGAGAGATACCATTTATCATATGTGGTCACAAAACTACGACACATGTGTACTACGCTGCAATGCAGTAAGCAGTAGGCTCACCTGAAATATTTTTCTCTCCCGTCGCTGTTGAGTATGTTCTTCCGAGGAGGTGCCAGCCCTGGTGGTCCGAACAGGTCCTCCTTGAACCCGATTGGGTGGCGACCCGGGCGTTCCTGCCCAGCAGCCAATAGGGGGGGAAAGAGACCACAGCATGGGGTGCATTGACACACGACACGCAGTGAGACGTGGAAGTGTGGAGAGCTTAAGCTTTATTTTACCCATCCGCCGGAGGATAAAAAAGAAAAAGAAAAAAATGAGACCACAGCACACAATAAGAAGTACGTATGTACATGCCGCCGGACAAACACAGCAACAAAAACGAATAAAACTAAACAAAAACTCGCTAAGACGTACTCGTATTACAGTACTGTAGGTAAAAGTTTAACGCTAAGGGAAAAATCGAAGGTACGCTGACTTTCAACGATTACATATATGTATTGCGCGGCAGTTTCAACGTGCAGCACGCACACAAGTACAAGCTCCGCTTCCCTCGATCTCCTTCGGCCCTGACGGCAACCGTAGGTTTGCGTCAGAGGTATGTCAGACGCGTGCTACGGTAGAGGTAGCACTTATTGGTTCAAACGTTTTCTGCACAATCGACCTCCTTAACCCAAACTCGACGAAATCGGTTTTGTGATGCACTTGGGCCATGGTATTGCTCACTGGGTATATAGCACTTTTAGTTTACTCCAAAATCAAGTTTTGGATGAAGTATAGAAGCTCCTAAATGGAAGGAGCTCCAGAAAAAACATTTATCGTAGCATGCGTCGCCACGGTAGTAGAGGAGGTGACCGCGGTAGTTTTGTTCCGAAGCTCCTCACTTGAGGAGCTGTATGCCTCCATACCTGCAGTAGTCGAAACACTGACTTTGAGTTTGGAGAGCACTACGATGCCTCCATGACTGCAGTAGTCGAAGCACTGACTTTGGCTTTGAGGAGCACTATGCCTCCATACCTGCAGTAGTCTAAACCCGACGAACACTCTCGCGGCCTAAGTGGCCTATTCTGACAATTTTGGGGCCGAAGAGCCCTCCGTCCTTCAGAAGCAAAATCAGCCAAAAATGCCCCTCCTCTGACGCATGGCGATGCATGCTACGGTAGAGGTGCACCTTTGTTTTTCTGAGCTCCTCACTTAAGGAGCGTCATACCACACCGAAAAAAAGATTTTGGAGGGAAATAAAAGTGCTACCGGATGAGAAATATCATAACCGAAATATACTCTGAAACATTATTCGTCACAAGAATGAAAGTCCGACGAATTTGGGTTAAGGATCCCGATCGTTCAGAAAACGGTTCAGCCAAAAAGTGCTACCTCTACCGTAGCACGCGAGATGCCGCCCTTTTGAAAAAGTTTCAGCCAAAAAAACAAAAGGTGCTACCTTTACCGCATCACGCGTCTGTTATATAGATAGCCAAAAAACAAAGGTCCTACCTGTACCTCTACCGTAGCACGCGTCTGTTATATAGATAGCCCTCTATGACCTTTGTATGTAGCGGGGCGTGGCACGACTTAGCCAACTATAAAATACCACAGCAGTTGCTTTTTTGGGAGAGATAATATTTCGAGAGAAAACCCGCGTAAGAGGACCGATACGTATAAATATACCTTGAGGTTTTTCTGCTTGGACTTTCCGGCGTAGTTTCCCCCACCCAGCTTGGCCTCCTCCTCGTTCTTCCTGTGCTCCTCGTCGGCCGTGGGGTCTTTAGACAGGATCTTTTGCGCCACCTTCGACAGCATCTCCAAGGAACTGCCTTTGCCACAGCGGCGAAGATAGCATTCGTAATGGGAGCATGATTCGTGAAAGGAGAGAGAATCAGGAGAACGAAAAAACAAACATTCAGAACACATTAATTCATTCGTGAAAGAACCACAGAAGACCTCTCGCTCCGGCAAAAAAATACGTCCCGGTTTTTCTTCTGAAAGACTATTACGGGGTGGGCTAATGTAGTAAATAGGACCTACGGTACACACAAAAACCTCTATATTTAACTATTTTTATCAACAATATGTGGTCCTATTTACTACGGTTCCCCGTAACCCTGCTGTAAAATATACACCTGGTATATCGTGTCTCTCTTGTGTCAAAATCATTTAATGTCTTGAATTTTAAGTGCGAAACAATTAAAACGTGCCCTTCGAAGGTGAAAACTAACTAGTATCTTGAAATATAGTATGACTTACTTGAAACGTGTCACACCGGGATCTTTAAACAGGATCGTTCGTTCTACCCTAACCCCCCATCCAACCGCATTGCCCCAACCATAGTCACAGCCGCAACGAAGGAAACAAACGAAGAATATAGTAATATTCGTGAAGACAAATATAACGTTCGGGATATACAAATTCGTGAATATAGAATATTACCCACGGCGCTAAAACGCTTTTACTGTACGTCGGCCCAATAGAGTTGGCCTGGCCGTATGGTCTAGTAGCGCAGTACTTGCAGTTTGTGGTTCAAAACCATAGCGGATGTCAGCTTATCCAACCCCCGCCAGGCGAATCACGGAGGGCGGTCTAACGCAGTGCGAACGTTATACAGGGTAAACGTGAGACATCAGCGGATTAAACACATGCGTACTACGTATACGCAAAGGGCATTATAAACAAAAAAAACTAGCACGACGAACGCTTGGCGCAAACTTGCGGGACAATGCAAAATTCGGAATCGAGGCATATACTGGAGGTCGTGCATAATCCGTCCTATTCCAAAAAACGTGTCAAGGATGAGCCAGCCGTCCTGGTGCTTACAGTAGTAGTAGGTGCCCTGTATACCATGCTGTACTGTACTGAAAAACAAAATTGTAATTGTACTTAAAGGTGGTCTTTTACTTCGTTTAAATACAGCCATGTTTCGAAGGTACATACTTGTAGGGTAGACGTATATATATATGGCATATAGCGTAATGGTATGAGGCAATACAGGGGTGGGGACACTACTGCTGTGAATCGAATGATGTCACGCGGGAGCGTAGTAACCAGGACCCCATCTCTCACACACAAAATAATATAGATCCCAGTATTTTTAGTATTTTTACTACTTAATACTAAGCGTATTTGGTCCTGATTACTATGCTCCCCCGTCATAGTCGGTGGAGACCCTGCGCACTAACCGTCGCAGACCGATGCACGTGGCCCTACCTCTTCTTGGGAGGTATCTGGAAGAAGTACTCGTCGAAAGCCCTGCTCCTGAATATGTCCTTGTACTGCTGCCCCGAGACCGCCCCCAGCTTGACTGCGTCTGCGCCTTCCTTTTTCTGAACTCGCGCGAGGTGCTCCACATGCCTGTCAGGCGTGAAGCCGGCTCGCTTCATCATCTTCTCGTACCTTTAGCGCACACAGCAGCAGCGGCAGCACACGAGAGTTTTTTTTAGTTTTGATCGTCCTCACCGTACCTTAAACAACAAGTGTCGGGATAGAGTAGATTTAGTTTTGCCTGTCAGAGTGTCCTCTCGTTTCCTCTACGACACACATGTCTCAACACATGATATACTTTTTTTGTCAGGTATATATACGTATGCTACAAAAAACGAGAGCTTTAGTTTATCAGTCAATAATGTCCCCTCCCGTACTTTTGTAACACGCGTGTAGTAGACCAGAGTTTAAGTTTATCACAGTCAGCGCTTTTTATGAGTACGTCGTAGCACATTTATCACCTTCCTGTCGTACCTTCAAATACACGCACATTACGTATATAGGGTACGCGAGTTTTGGTTTATCCGTCCGGGCCCTCATGTGCCTGTGTAACCGTGAACCGTACGATTAACCTGGAAGTCAGTGTCCTCCCTCGTACTGCTTTGATCCGCGTTGTCGTGTCGTTCCTTCACCGCACGTCAGTAATTCTAATAAACGAAATATTATAGTTCCTGCCTCAGTTACCTGTATGTAGCACTTTTGACATACACACAGTATCACAGTGAAAAAAAAAACACTAATGGTTTGTCAGGCAGCGTTCTCTTGTACCTTTTCCCCACGTGAAGTTGTAGCTGGAATGTATGTGTATCAGTCACACTACTGCATGGGGACGCGCAATTCCTCACTCCCTCTCTACATTTTTATATGTGGAGGCTATACGTGTCGTAAAGTGCACCTCTTGGCATGTGACTTCAGGTTTTCCCGCAAAAACGAATTTATTCGCGGGCGAATTAGTTCGCGCATGAAAAAAACACCCCGTCGTTCGATACATTCATACCTCATAATAACGGCACCTAAGAGTGGTTCGTTTCTCGCTCCGTAGGGGTGCGCCATTCCTCATGCCCTTTCTCCACGTTACGTCTACTACACGCGTGGTACCTGTACCATGTGACTTCAGGTTATCTCTTTGTCGATTCACTAATTTGCGCATACAACGATACAATCATTCGGCATACATACACACCAGGTATCTACAGAAAACGAATGTAAGAAAATCCGCAGAGTAAATCGTGATCGTAGGTATTAGATTATCCTGCAGTGCGTGGATACGCGTCATTCCTCCTCTCATGTGTACGTGTTCCTGGTAGATCTTACTGTAGTGATAGTACAGCAGTAGTAACGTTTTACCACCTGGGGCGTTATTTAAGGTTTTCTCGTTGAGGAGGGATTAATTCGCGCATACAACGGCAGCACAGTATTTGTTTCGACATATACGCAACGCCAGCAGGCATGTATGTACTAGGTATATATTGTATACCTGGTACCTGGTACGTAATACGTATCAAGACACCAACACAGCACACGAGGCTTAGTTTATCTCTCCGTCGCGTGGAGACGCGCCGTCCCGTCCTCCCGTTCTATAGTACTACAGATGCGTGCTACGATAGGTGGATAGGTGTAGCAAGTTTTGACGAAAGTCGTTTCTGATTGATCGGGCTCTCCTTAACCCATGCAAAACTGAAAAAAAAAAAATATGCCACACTAATTCCAAGTAGTTTGTCCCCAAAAACGGGGGACCAATTCTTAAGGGGTTAACCCAAACTCGTCGGCAAATGAGTGTCGTGTTGCCATATTTTTCATTGTGTCATACAGTCAGGCCATGGGGTTGTCAATCGGGCAGGACTTTTCTTTTCCTCCGAAATCAGTTTTTGGGTGCGAGGCACAGAGCTCCTTAACCCTTATAGGACTGGAGTCCCGTCTTGGGGGACATATTACTCATAATTAGAGTGGATTGTCCCCAAAACGGGACTGCAGTCCATTCAGAACTGAGAAACTTTTGCCACACTCAATCCAAGTGCTCTGTCCCCAAAATAGGTGGAACCAGTTCTTAAGGGCCTCAGATAAAAAAGGGGCCACCTCTACCCTATTACGGAGGACCATAGTAAATCCTAGTAAATAGGACCAAATATTGTTACAGTAGTAAACATAAAACAAATATATAGGTCTTCAGGTATACCGTAGGTAGGTCCTATTTACGATGGTCTCCCGTAAATAGTACCAGGTATGCGTCTACACGTACATGGGTTTTCGTGTACGTCGTACGTACGTACGTAGTAAAGTGTACCAGGTGGCACGTGACTTCCTGTTTTCTTGTACGAGTGGCTACGATACAGTAAATCAAATCGTGTACGTACGAGTATGCAAAGATATTCGTATCACATTCGAGATTTACAGCACATGCGCATCGTACCAACGGCATTTAATTACTCTAGAGCTCGACGCTGGTGGAGCAAGCCTTGACTGTAAAGAGCTACTGGTACTGCTGTAGGTACGCATTTGGTACGGGTGCAGCAGCACTCGGACCTCTTACGTACCTGGTTCCAAGAACCATAAGTCCGGGAATGCAAGACTGTTTAGGTGTGATAATTCAGAACCAACCTGTCTTATATTTACGACTACGAGGCGTATATATATACGATGCTTTTTATTTTATCTGTCATACTCGTACCAGTATCTTCATACGAAGTACAAGTCGGTGCTTGCTGCCGAGTACTGAGTACTCGTAGAAGATGTACGAGCCACACATAATATCGAAATACAGCCATTCTGCTACTCGTATTCATTCTACAGCAGCATCACAGGACTATACAGCAGTACTATGGTCGTACTGCTGTACGTACCATGTTACTTTCCATCCGGGCCTGGTCTACAGTACGTACGAGTACCCCCATACTCGTAGTCTACTCGTACTCGTACAGCAGTAGCAGAAGTCTGCTGTAGTTTATGGTGCACTCTCAGCCGAGAGCCGCGTCTAACGTATTTGCGCGAACGAAGACACCTACCTGCTGACTTAACAGCAGCAAAAACAGTCCCTGTGGTTAGTTACGTACACGGATGCAGTGACGGCTTGCTTACCTTTGAAGTCTGAGCTGTTCCGCAGTAGGAGGCAAGCCCTCAAACTCTTCGGCGTCATCTGGAGCCCTCTCATCATCATCAATCGCATTCTCGTCCGGTTTGATTGCAAGTTCTCGAGATTGCTCGGTGTGGTTGCTGCTGTCCGCATCCTGCGCTGCTACAACCATCGCCGTTACCCCCGAGCCCCTTCCTCTCGATCTTGTTGTGCGCTCTCCGTATCCACAGCAGCACCAGGTTTCCTTACCCACTGTGGTCTAGCAGCACCAGAGTACACCCGCAGATTACTAATGCTCACACAGCAGCCGGGACCCGTATCCACATCGCACTGGTGGTGTTATAAGCTGGATCCAAAATGTCTCTTCAAAAACCAAATCTCCGAAATATCTTTGGTCCAAAATATCTTTCGAGCATGATATCTTGTATCCTACACGCGCTCGACTGGTCGTTAGAAACACTGGTCGCTACGAAGAAATCGTGTAACCGTCACACATTTCCCCTCCCGAATTTTCCTTCTTCGTGGTCGTAAAATAGAAAAATATCAAGACTACTATCGAGGATACCAACGCTGGACCATGGCTGTGCTGTGCTGGCCGGAGAATGGAGCTGGGGGTGACACGATGCGGTGACATTGTGGCAGCCTTGTAGAGCTAGAGCTGTAACCTATGGAGCTCGGCCACAGGCTAGTGCAGGTCCCGAGAGGCGTTAGTGCATCGACCTCGAGACGTCGGGAAAGCGGCGTAACAGCTTCCCCTTCAAGAAAGCTAAACGGGAATGCCACCGCCGGATACGCCAGCCCCAAACAGCAGCAGCAGCAGCAGCAGCAGCAGGCTGTGCTAGGCCAGAAACTCGAGTACGGTAAACGCCCGGCGCTGCCGAGGTCATCCTCTTTTGAGCTCCACAATCTTGGGGTACCACAGCAGGTGAGTTGCATCGGGTGTTGTATCGGATATCAGCTAGCCGGCGAGGCAAGGGTCATATTTACATACTTGTCATCAGGTACATATGAGCATGTACTGCTGTAGTACTTATGATAGCGGAATGCGTGAAGTGTATGTGCATGGCCTAAGTGGGCAGGTCACGACCAAGGACGATGCGCATAGAGAGGTACTGTAGCTCCCGTGCTCAACACTCGAGCACCAAGGGGTGGACTCTGCGCGGTAGTTTTTCGAACGATTGGGCATCGGATGCAGACGTCTGTACGTAAGTACTACAGTAACAAGTTGTCAAGTACCAGGTATGATACACATTATTTCGCTGTTGTTGTTTACGGCAAACCGAGCACGCTGCATACGGCATGGTAGGCGGTGGCTCGCGATTGAATACGAGCGTTGGCCGAGGGGAAGGACGTGAATTTTTACACGATGCACATCTGGCCCTGTTCCTATGCTGTCTATATCTGCAGGGTACTCCACCCGTGTGAAAGGATCCACACAGCCTTTATATTTGGTATCTCCATAGTACTGGATATTTCCTGGCTTCTCTTCTCACGATATCACGCTACGCTACTGATCTCGATCGAAAAACAACAGCAGCAGTATCGGGACGCTGTCATCGAGCACAGCGGCTTTTGCTGTCCAGTACGTTTAACATTGCTGTTTCGTTAAATCGCCTTTATTTTTGCTTTATTTGCGATGCATTAAACACACAGTACTGCAGAGTCTCTGCCTCTTCGTTTGTGACCATATACATAGACTCGTATAGCTTTTGTATCTCTCTACGATGAATCCCAGGATGGGGTGTGTTGGACGTCAATGGATAGAAAAACAATTGTTTAGCGAGCGAGAGAAGAATATCCGCGCGCACACAACCTACCATTTGATACCAGGTATAACGGAGGCGCAAACGACCACAAATATATATCCTTCGTCGTGCGTGGTACCAGTACAGTATTACAGTTCGCAGTACACCTACCAGTACACATACAGTTAACGGTATGGTATACCAAAGGTATACTGGTTTGTAAGCTAAATACTACGATGCTTTTCAGCTATCGGGTCATATCACCTCGTACGTACAGCAGTACACCTCCTACAACAGCTGAGTTGATATACCTAGAGAAATGGATGGTACGCATGAGTACGAGTACAGCAGAACCCTACGCATGGATACGAGTACAGCAGCAGCGTCATACCGTGTGGAAGTACTGCATACGCTGGGCCAGTTTCGGCTGGTGTAATGCATGCCTGGTATAGGTCAAGGGTGCGTACGTCACGTTTAGTTACGTTTTGTCACGCACATTGACAAGGTTCAACGTATCGCGCAGCTAATCGATCCCCACTTCGTGGTGTAGATATCTCATGGCAGCTATATTCCTGATCTGTATGATCTACTGCAGAGTAGTTCCTGACCTAGAGTACACTTTTCCTCGGTTGAGCCAGTACAACATGTACACAGATCCTGCACAGAAATATCCTAACGGTAGGCTACATGATCTTCAGAAGAATACCTCCAGAAGTACAGTAGGTCGTGGTCTGTCTGACTGACGTGCGCAAGGTTTGAGGCACGCCATGCAACCTATAGGCTCCCTGTCCCCAAAAGCTCAAGCGCCGTCAGCAGTAGTTCAAAGTCCCTGGTGTACGTACTTGCAGCAGTGCATACCGCAAAGAGCGTTGCGTTCGCACAGGGACGCGCGACCGTTTTTTCCAGCGTTCGGTTTATATTTGACAGCGGTAAAGGGTGCAAAACGTCGAACAAATTAGTTTCGGAAGGCTACTCGTCGATCAGATCTTTCTGAAAAACAACTCGTTCGGTATCATCAACTCTCTCGTTTTGAACAAAACAAACTCGAGCGATGGGAAACGATGGCACCCTTACGCGAGCTCCACGCTCTCTAGACGAATGCTACGATAGAGGTGCACCGTGCTTATTTTCTGAGCTCCTGGCTTGAGGAGCGTCATACGTCGCCGAAAGATGCATTTTGGTGGAAACCAAAAGTGCTACCCGAGGAGTAATCCCATGAATTATTAATAAGTATAGTATGAAAAATATTGCAACACAAGAATGGAAATCCGACGAGTTTGGGTTAAGGAGCCCGATCGTTCAGAAACGAAACTCAGCCAAAAAGTGTCACTGGGACTACTTCTATCGTAGCCGGCTCTGTTGTGAAATCATACCATTCCCTGCTGTCACCCCCCGCCCGCTCATCGACAGCAGTATCACCACCAGCCTCAGACGAAAGAGGTCGACGTCCGATCTTTCAGTCGGCGGCCCTCAGCAGTGGTGTCAGTGGACACACCCCTGCCCACCTCCAACTTAGCCCTGGGGGAAGCAAACAGAGGAGGAGACGGCAACGAAGGAGGAAGCTACGAACACGGTAAGCTTGACCAAGTTTACAGGTTACACGCAAAGTAGGGAGAGCACTGCATGGATAGGCGTGACGGACGACGAACTTTGAAGCAATCCTTACATTATGCTTTCGCGGCTTCTGGTTTCGCGATAAAGTACATATGTACCGCTGGAACACTGCTCGTTACGGTGCGGTAACGTACTACAGAATAGTAAAAACCGTTCGCTGAGTGAATCGCAGTGAATCGCAGGGCAGCCAACGTTAGTGGCTTAGACACAGAAGCACAAAAAGGAGCACATTCCCTGTTGTAGTTCGCATCGCTTCCAGCCGTCCAGCTTACGCGGGGTGGAGGCTGGACGATCGCGGTAAACTTAAAGTCGTAAGCGAGTTGCCAAATAAACCACACAGGAGGCAAACAAACAGGGTCTATTTTATAGCTGGGGGAAGCCGGGTCGAAACTCATGTTTTGCAAGCTGAGTGTGGTACTTCGGTTTAGGTCGGTCGTTCTGGTAGTTTTGGTGGCGAAAATCGAGATAAGCACGTAGCTATGAAACGTAGACCACCGTGTGCGATATAAACTATGTGGCCAGTGGCAAGATGTGTGAATGTCGATGCACAAATAGACGCGTTGATTTCCTGGCTCGACCCCTTTGAGAACAGTCCCCTCGTGACGCGAAAAAAAACGCATCCACCCTGAGTGGAAACCCTGACCTTGAAACCCACTAAAGCCCACAACAAAGAGGACAAAAAAGCGAGGCTCCCTCCAAACATCCGCCAGGATCTAGGACGCTTCCGAAGTAATTTGGACTCCCCCTTTCCAGCCTCGAGAGTCTTGCTACACACCGTAGGAATGCGAGTAAGCGCCCCTCCCCCCTCTCTCTCCCGTATCATAAATATGTTATATATTTATCGGTTGGGTTGGCGTCGGTTGGCAACGACGCTGTAAAACACGCCTCTCACTGCGTCAGCTCGACAACCAGGGTACCATTTTTTGTTGTTTTGTTTTGGCGGTCACCCATGCCGGCGGTTTTGTTAGATCATTTGTGCGGGGTTGATAACCTTATCTCAGCACAAGGGGAATGATCGTATCACGTAGTGTGTGTATGGTAAGGCACCCACTAGGCAGTTACGTAGTGATACCCATTGCTGTCTCTAGAAGTGGCCACACCAGATATTAAATCAATTCATTGGAGGCTGTCGTTCATGTGCAAGTCCGCCTCACAGGCGGTTCTTAGCAGGATGCAGATCACCCTCCATGCGACTCGCCCAATACCTCACGGCGCTTCGCGCTTGGTGCAAGCAAAGTCTACCTGGTTGGTGAAGACCCAACCTGCTCCGTCCCGGCATTGTAAGGATGCGAGGATCTATGGTCATACGACTACGGCCGTGCACGATATGAGTACCCCCCTTCCTCTCCCCCCGGACCGACGTTTCGAGCTCGACTGCTGCTCCGTAGCAAAGAAGGTGCCAACAGCAAACAACACGGTTCAAGAGAGATCTGTCCAATGCTACCCTTTTAGGGATTTGGCATTTTTCTTGCTTCTTGCTGTAGATATATCGAACTCAGAGAGTCGATCCGGGGGCGTGTACTTCATTTTCGTGCATGGCCGTAGTCTTATTACTCGATATTCGATATTTTGTGCATAGCCGTAGTCGTATGACCATAGACCCTCGCATCCCTACAATACCGGGACGGAGCACGTCGCGTTTTCACCGACCAGGCAGACATTTCTACTGTATCACCAAGCGCGAAGCGAAACGTGAGGTGTTCGCAAGTCACAATGAAGGGCGAGGTGCATCTTACTAAGAACCGCTTGTGAGACGAACTTGCATACCAATGACAGCTTCGATGAGGAAATTTAATTTCCGGTTGTGGCCGCTTCCAGGGACAGCAACGGGAGTACTATATGTAACTGCCTCGTGGGTGCGTTACCAAACGCACTACTCGGTACGATGATCCCCCTATATTGTGTGTAGTGGAGGTTCTTCCCCCCGGCACAAACGATGTAACTTGACCGCCAGCCGTGATCGAACTCCAGAAAAAAACGGTACCCTGGTGGTCTAGCTCATTTATTGAGCGGCATGTTTTACAGTGTCGTTGCCAGCCGACGCCAGCCCAGCCTATGTATAGTATAGACAGCGGGGGGGGGGGTGTACTCGCATTAGTACGGTACGTTAGAAGTGGTGCCCACGTAAAAGTTCTTATGTTTTTGGCATACGTTCTATACCTCATACCCAAATCCCTACTTTGAGGAAACCTTGAACGCGCGAACCGATGCACAATAGGTCAACGCTTAAAGGCATAGGGCGCATATTTTAAACCCACCATACACGTATGGGGTTGACAAATTTGTTGAAGAGGGTGGTTCCTCTACGTAGTTCCTTTGTCGAAGAGTTCCGTCAGTTGGGGAAACATTTATTTGCTCACTCAGGGTTTGCCCTCGTGGCAGACTCCGGGCGGGACACAATAAGAACGGTAGAATGTGACGATTACAGGAGGATCGGTCACTGCGTTATTGAGATACATATATATATAGACATACTTACTAATATCTCGCCCAGGGATCCCTCATCCCTGCACTCTCAGAGCTCCCACTTCGATAACGCCTCCTTCTATTATACCGGAGATTTCCTCCCTGTCTTTGTTTCCCATCATTTTTTGTTCGCGAGAGCCTTTTTATTTCTCGGTTTTGGGTTCGTGCGTGTACCCAGAGAGCATGGCAACGCGGGCGAGCCCGGCACCATCGCGGGTATGGAAGGGCTCTGGCCAGTAGAGGGGGGGGTGGAAGGACCCCGGTTGCCTTTTTCGCGGCTAGGCGTGGTGTGTACATCGAGACACGAGGGAAGCAGGAAGGGGCTTTGTCTGTCCTGCTGCTGGTGGTGCGAACCCAGTATGTCCAAAGTTATAAGGATCGTTTCTATGTGTAAAAGAACATTCAAGCGGTGCTTATTTTTTCAACCAAATATTCTTCACAAGAGAGACACGGGCGGTTTCAACACCATAATGCTCGAGCGGGCGAACGAGGGCCACGGTGAGCACCGGGCTTCACGCGAGGCGGGCCACGGGGCTCACTGGCGTAGAGGGGCAGTAGAGCTCGACCCGGACCGGATCGATAGCGAGGTGATCGCGGGGGGGCGGACAGCATCGAGGGTGACAGAGCGTGACAGTCGTTTTAACTTTGTTTTTTGTTTTTTGAGCGGCGCAATCACGATATGGATATGTCGTTCGAAATTCGAAGTACTACGACGCACGACTGCTGCTGTTGTTGTTGCTTGCCGTTGTGTTCGAGTAGGAGTACGAGTACGAGTATAATACGAGTACTAGTACGAGTATAATACGAGTACGAGTCGAGTACCTAGTAGGAGTACGAGTACTAGTCGAGTAGGAGTACGAGTATATTACGAGTACGAGTCGAGTACGAGTAGGAGCACGAGTACGTATGCACGTCTTTCTCAGTTTTGTGGATTTTTTTGTTTTTCATACTTCACAACTTGGCGATCGTGCTGGTGCTGTGCTTTTTCTCTTTCATACAATAGACAATGGAGTATATACAAAGTACGAAGTACTATTAATACCTACTGTATTACTGTCGTATACCACACATACTCACGAAAAATGCACATCTCACACCCCCACAGTAGACAGCGCAGCGCCGTGCCGTGAGTTGTGTTGCTGTGCTTTCTCTTTCGAACGTACAGCTTTGTCGTCCTGGAGCATGGGGCTATTGTGCACCCCAAGCATGTTTTGCATGCATGTCAAATCCGCCGTTTCTTTGCTGCACCATGAATCTCTTGGAATTTTCAAGTCGCGGTGCCTGCACTACATCATGGGCCTCTTATGTACCCCTTTCCTTGCTCGAGCGTTGCGGGCGACGTCAGCCGCCCGCGAAGCGGAGCCCTTGTATATATTTATATTACAACATTGGGTGCCCCAGTTAAACCCCGAGAGTCGTACGGCACGGGCGTAAGCAACACGGCCATTATGTCTGTAATGGTATTTTAGGTGCCCACGCTCCTCGTAGACGGTTGGTAACACATTGGTTTGGTCGCTATCCCTTATATCTGTTCTATCCGTTACCTGTATATCCGTTGTATCCGTTCTACCCCTATATCCGTTACATCCGTTCTACCCCTATATCCGTTACATCCGTTCTATCCGATATATTCATGATATCCGTTGCATCCGTTATACCCCTTATATCCGTTATATCCGTGCTATCCGTTCTATCCGTTCTATCCGTTATATCTATTGTATCCCTTGGGTCCGCTCTATCCGTTCTATCCCATAGACCCGTAATATTCCTTAAAAGGGGCCCCGAAAGGGGATAACGTATCACCGCCACCCTTTATAAAACATTGCGCGATCCGCCCTCCTTCCCACATGTTTCATACTTACCAACTATTCCCTAGCAGACGGATTTTCCGGTTGGCGTTTTCACAAAAAAACACCGCCGCTGCAACAGCCGCAGCAACACCATCCAGAGGGAGGACGCCTCATGGGCCGGCCGCGGCCTCGACCATCCAGCGCACAAGAATCGCCAGCGCACGCACCGCTCATCCGCAGGAGCGCTACGGCCGGGAACGGCTTAGGGAGTGGTCGTCTATCGAAGAGTGACGCTGTGCAGGTGGGACGGGGAGAGCAAGAGACAAGGGCGGTAGGAGGGGGCTGCAGGTGGATTTGGGGGCATTTTTTTATATTGTGGCGGTGAAGGTGGGTGGGTGGTACTGCATTCGCGCCCAAAGCGTCCGCCACACAATATGAGCGTTGGCCTTTCGTCTCGTGTATTTGATACAATATTGCAATCCGTTTTTATGTTCGCGCCGTAAGCTCACGCAGTGCGGCCAGACGGCCTTCTCAACGGTATTACCTTACGGGTCTACGACACGGGGGGCGTCTTCCGTGTCCCCATGTTTTTCGACAGCACATCGTCTTGGGAGTGTTGTTCTCGGTCCCGTTCTCTCCACGCCTCTGCGTTGCACGGGCGGGGGGTTCACTCGTAAACAAGCCGGGATGCCGAGCGGTTAATCGTTTTCCTACCAGTGGTTGTTCGTGACACAAGGGTTAGTTGCAGCGCTTTCTCCGTGGGGTGAATCCTCAAAACCGCCTAGCAGTGGGCGGTCCGTGAGACGTGCGAAACGTGGGGCATGCGAGAAAGATACCGTAACTCCTTCAAGTATGTGCAAGTGTCCTATTTTCGCCTCTTCGCGGGGTAGCACTGACAAAAGCAGCGACTGAGTGTGCATCGCGACCCCTGGGTGAATGTAAAGCGCTGGGGACGCACGCTACGATAGAGGTGTACCATTTTTTCCTTCTGAGGGCGGTCACTTAAGAAGCTCCATACTAAAACTACTGTAAGTCAAATATGTATTTGGAGGAAAATCATAGAGCTACCCGACGAATAATCCCGTGAATAACGTACATAATGAAAAGCACTGCAACGCAAGAATGAAAAATCGACGATTTTGGTGTTAACCCTTACATGGCTGGAGTCCCGTTTTGGGGAAAAATTACTTAGAAATAGAGGGGTTTGTCCCCAACACGGGACTGCAGTCCTATAAGGGTTAATGAGCCCGCTCAGTCAGAAACAAGAATCAGCCGAAACGTGCTAACAGGTATCTCTTTATCGTGGCCCGCGTCTGGCTTAACAGCCATATGCCCCACAAATATATATTCAGTAGATATACACCACCACCACCACCACCATCACCACCAACCACCACCACCACCACAGAAGGAGCGTTCGGCGCTGGCTTCTTGCGTAGGGTGCAGCGCGTACTCGCACGACAGGATAACTTTAGCAACGTTTTGTTCCCGCCGGCGCCGGTGTGATACACATCGATGAATAATCTGTGTGATATTGTCCACGACACTCCTTTGTGTCATAGTTGCTCACCAAACCGGTCGCATTGCACTATCTATGCCGGTGTGGGTAGGAAAACACTACACTGTCTGTGATTGTAATACATGAGTTTTTGAACGAGGCACCTATCGACCATCGAGTCGGCGTGCTCAGTTGCCCAGAAGTATCCGTCCGCACGTCCCTTCATTGAACATGTTCCTAATCGCCGTATTCTAGCTCGCCTAAAACCATTTCCGGTGCTTACCCGGGTGTTCGCAACACCTGGCCCCTCCCCTTTCCTCGTGATCGGTTTCCACCGTTTCATGGTTCCATGTTACGGTTCAGGAGCACCATGTTCACTTAATGTTCGCGAGGCTCCATACTTGAAGATCTCTGCACTAATACCAAGTGATTAGTAAGCCAACCCCCAAAAGCTGACCTTCGCGGGCAAATAAAAGTGTGACCCAAAGAACAATCCTGTTGACCCCTGTATTCGATGAAAAGTGTTGCCAACACAAGAAACGGAAAATACCGACGATTTTGGCTTAAGGAGCATCGTCAGTCAGAAAAAAAAATAAATCGGCCAAAATAGTGCTACGTCTGCATCGCAGCACGCCGCTTCCTTCCGTTCCAAAGCTGCGTGTTTGACTAGCCTATACCAAAACGAAACAATAGTATAACCCAAAATTTAGATTCAATATTTTCGTTGGTTGTTTTCACGCGCTCTTACCCTGTATTAAGATCTGACTGCTGCCATGGTATGGGGGGGGGGGTACTCATTGTTTGCTTGCCTTTGTCATTTGACCATTGACCACGCATCCCTTTCGAGACGGAGCACCGGGGGGGGGGTGCACTCATGTATTAGTCGCGTGTCAGCACGGTCGTGTCGTCGTACGACCATAACCCCTCGCATCCTTAGAATGCCGGGACGGAGCACGTTGGGCTTTCGGTCCAACCAGGCAGACATTGCTTGCACCAAGCCTAAAACGCCGTGAGGTGTTGAGCGAGTCGCATGAAGGGTGACCTTTGCACCGTTTGGTAGGGGATGGGGTGGAGGGGGGTATGATGCCATCATTTTCCCCACCGACGCATGCTACCCGTAAGGTAGAGGTGCATCACCATGTTTTGTTCTGAGGGTGATCACTTGAGGGACTCTACACCTGCAGTAGCCTGCACACTGATTTTGGAGGGAAATATATTTTCTCGTATATATGCCCGATGGAAAATACCATGGCCTACAGTAACTATGCATACAGCCAACAATATTGTAACGTAAGATTGAAAAAACGACGATTTTGGGTTAAGGTAAGGAGGCTTTACTAGGTCATTCAGAAAACGTTTCAGCCAAAAAAAGGTATACCTTGGTATACCTCTATCGTAGCACGCTTCCACCGTGAATGCGCCGCTCGAGCGAGTGGCTCTGTACCCCACTGCAAAACAAAATATTAGCTTCTGCTCTCATGGCGGTGTAATCGCGGGGACTAAACACTTTTAGAGGCGTGTGTCTGGCAAGAAATATGGTGGTCACTCAGCCGAGAGGCCCTCGCCGACTGGAACCACCGGGCACGCCCAAAAGCGCCAGTCAACTACATACGTACAATCTCTAGGACTCAAAAGCATCAGTCACTTAATGTAAGTCACTACTCTACTGCTGTGTAGTAAATTAATTTCACCCATCCCTACCCTACCCTCTATTACCACTAAATTATTATCTCTACACCGCAGGTTGCACCCATGCTACCGCTCTTAGCCCCGGATGACGACGCTCACGAGCGATATCACTCCCGATACAACGGCGATGGCCACCGCCACCAGCACCACCAACGCCACCACACTAACCAACAGCCCGGTAACGGCACAATCAACAACTTGCCAGCCACGGGCACGGAACAAGAAGCAGCGGCGGTGGTGGCGCCGGCATTGGCCGCGACGGACGCGGCAACCACATCCAACCGCACAACCTGCCCATCGTCTGACACCACTACCGGATCACCAACAAAGCCCACGTCGAAACCACACCCGTTTTCGCCTAAGGAAGCGCATCACCAAGCACGAGAAACCGATGTGACAAAATACGCGCAACCCACACGTTCACCCTCGCACGACGACTGTAAGCACGGTGGCGGCAGGCCCGGCGGGGCGACACCCCTCTCGAGAACAGGCACCGACAAGAGCATGACTGGAGCGGCCGGGGGTGGAAGCAACGGAGGAGGCAAGATTGCGGGGGGCCATAAAATCGTTACGCCGCAATCCTTCGGACTTGACGCTGAGGCCGGTGCAAGGCTAATCGTCGGCCGAGCTGCTCCAATCCCGATCGCGTCTAAATCGTCGTCCAGTTTGAAATTGGCTGGCTCTCATGGCCACGAGCTATCCCGGCAGCCCTCTTTCCGCTCGACGCATGAACTCTCCGCACCAATAATAACGAACCTGCTCCCATCATCCATGGCATACGATCCGGCCGGTTGGCGTTCTTGTGGGGGAACAATTCCTTCCGATTGCGGGGTAACTGGCGATAGCGGGGTAACTGACATTGGCGGGGAAAATGCTACTGGCGGGATGACTGGTAACGGTGGGGTAGCTGCCAATGCAGGGGTTATTTCGAAATGCGGGGTAACTCCAAATGGCGGGGTAACTTCTAATGGCGGGAGTGGTTGCATCCGATATACGGAGAATGAAAATGATGCGGGGCGGATCAGCACCAACGACCAGAACAATAGAGGCGGCTGTTGTGCGGGCGGCGAGGAGAGGAAGGGAGGGGGCCGAGGCGAAGGTGGTAACGCTAAGAAAAACCATGGCGTTAATATGCGGTGTGAGAATGGCGACAACGTAGGCGCCAACACGTCCTGCGACACGGCCGGAGGCACGGTAAAGTTAAACGTACCTGCCAGGGGGAACGTCAGCGGCAGCTCGGAACATAGACATGGTGGACACCAAGAAGGTTCCGCCACCGTATTTGCCAACAATCACCACCCGCACCATCCATGGCACCAGGAACAACGACAACAACAGCAACAGAAGCAGCAGAGGCAACCGCAGCAGCACCAGCAACAGCAGCAGCGTAAAGGAAGGAGGATAGAAGAGGGAGGACACGATATCAACGAGGATAGGGGAACGCTGCTGCCTGGGCCGGAGGGGTGTGTGGAGGTGCGGGAGTTGGAGGAAGACGTTCTCGTGGTCAGGAGGACCTGGCACGAGAAAAAGCAGTCTCCGGAGCGGCTGAACTTGCACCGAAGGCAGCTCAAGTCGTGCCCGTTGGTTCAGGTACGCGACATACTACCGGAGAGAGGCTGTTTCGGTCGAGCGTTATTTTGTATGTATTTGAGCCATGTCGCGGTAAGGGAGACAGGATAGGCGACACCGGGTAGCTGAACTCTTGTGCCCGCTAGTTGTGAGCGTTTGACTCCATTTTGGCGAAACTGATGCATGCTACGATAGAGGCGCAACATGTTTTTTTCGGAGCTTCTCACTTAAGGAGCGTCATACCTCACCGAAAAAATGATTTTGGTGGAACATAATAGTTCTGCCGGATGATAAATATTCTGACCGAAGTATAGTCTGAAACATTTATCGTCACAACAATGAAAGTCCGACGAATTTGGGTTGAGGAGCCCGATCATTCAGAAAACGATTCAGCAAAAAATGCTACCTCTACCGTAGCACGTGTCAACTGTGCTTTGGTGTTGAGCGCTGTTCGATATGTTCTCTGCCGCGTTATTGGTGCTTACTCAGGGGATTATCAGTATTGGCGTGGCTCAGGAGTCTTCGTGGTCGTTTGTCCGGGTTCGTGACTATATTGGCGAAAAGTTTCTTTTCTTCGGGTGCTCTTCGATATTGTCTCTTACGAAATATGTTGTACGAATAACCCTTAGAGCTTAAGCGGTAGTTGGTGGGCTTGAGGACTCGTCGCGTTCGCTACAGTCCAGGGTCGTGAGAATATTCTACGAGTCTGTTCCGTTCGAGAGCTGTTCTGTATGCCCCCTTGCTCCCTATTGTGCGTCCTTAATCTTGCTTCCCTTGAACGCGAGATTCAGTAGTAGTGGCGTCCGCTATAGTTCAGATACGTGATTAAGTTGGCAAAGAAAATTTCGACGAATTCGAGCCATACTGGACTATACCACGGTAGAATACGCATACTCGCACGAGGACGCCTGCTACGATAGAGGTTGCACTTTCGGGCGGGAAAAAGATCCTAATGATCGGGCTCCTCAATCCAAACTCGTTGGACTTTCTCCCTTGTGTTGCAATGTTTTTCACGAGAGACTCAGGTCATGAACTTGTTCCTTTGGTAGCACTTTTATTTTTCTCTAAATCCAATGTTTCGGCGACATATGGAGCTCCTTAAGTGAGGAGCTCAGGAAAAACAGGGCGCACGTCCATCGTAGCATGCGTCCGAGAAGCTCTCTAACATTGCTGCAGTAGTCCAACCGGCTCAAAACAAAAACAACGACTGAAATACCGTTTGTACGCCCAAGCCGACTGGCGAACTACTACATCCCATCGGGTGTAGGTATACCACAAACATACCCAACACTTTACCATTTGAACGCGATTGCAGAGAGGTGGGCGAGTTCTTCTGTAGATTAACCGACCCAAACTTACCAGCACGTGTGGATCACCTTTTTTTGTCGTTGCGCTGTACTTCGATAAAGCAGGCTCCAAAGCTACCTGGAAACGTTTTGTTGTCTGCGTTGCTTTCAAAAGGCGTATATATATACTCGAGAAGTTCTGTGATTCACAGCGTGCCCGTACGCGGTACTTAGAGCGGTGAAATATTGCCTTTTTTAATATTATGATACAGTCCGTATTGCCGCAGTCGTTCGCTGTTTCGCCTGCTCCCTTCGATATCATGTCAAACCCGACCACTTTTCGCTGTCCCTCTTCGAAACCTTTTATCAAGGGTGACAGCCGCTTGAGGCTGCTGAACTACCAGAACAACCTCATCAGCAAGATCACGAACCTGGCCAACCTGCCGAACCTGATCTTCCTGGACCTGTACAACAACCTCATCGACACGCTGGAAGGGCCGCTGTCCACCATGAGCGCCCTGCGCGTGGTCATGGTGGGAAAAAACAGGATCGAAAAGGTGACAACAACTGACGCCGGCTAGGATACCGGGACACGTACCCAATAAGGTTCACGCATGCTACGGTAAAGGCGCATTTGCATACAGGTACATTTTTTGGGACTCCTCACGTGAGGAGCTGTGTGCCTCTATACCTGCAGTAGTCAAAACAATGATTTTGGAGCAAAACCAGATGCTACATTGCCCGACGAACAACCCCATGTCATAAGTATACAACAATGTATATATTGCAACACAAGGAAATAACGAAATTCCGACGGTTTCTGGGTTAAGGAACCTCGTTATCCAGAAACCGTTTCAGCTAAATAACGGTATACCTTTACCTCTATCATAGCACGCTATGTACTCATGGGGATTATCACCTAAGGCACTTTACCCAAAACAATGATGCCCCTCCACCTTAGTATGTATGTATGTGCCGCAAGCCGAGACCAGGTTGAACGTGATGTGGGCGCCCATTCATCAGCAGCACCATGTGTAGCCTTGCCGTACCTTGAGGAGGCTCTACCGGAGTCTTGTGCGTACGGGTTTGCCGTGAACATCCAACAGCTGGACTCCACGAGCAGCACCGTCGCGATTCCATTTACATAATCTAGGGAGGACCCTTCGTGCCAAGTGCACTTGCGTTTAAGGTCGCCGAACAACGCGCGAGGCTAACCCGGCTCGCACTTGTTAACAGATATTCGACCGACGTCCTCCTACGACGAGTTGGGTACAGTGCCATATAGGGAAGCAGTACCGCTGTTCGTCAGCCCTTTTAGCGTCGATCGTAATTCTATCCGACACATTACAATCAACAGTAGACCGTCTAGATCCCATCTTTTCCGGTGTGATATGGGATGCAGGATGTTTAAAACGTCGGTACAATGTTACACTCCTAACCCCGGGAAGCATTTCCCAGATCATCCTGCAGACCATGCGGCTCCCATTCGAAAACGTGGATTAGATTGTGCGGGTGCTACCATCCATCTCCCCCGAAACATGCACAGTAGAACAATGAGGCATGCATACTACGATAAGGGTGCACCATATTTGCCTTCGGAGGGTGGTCACTTGGGCAGGTCTAAACCTCACCAAGACACATTGTTAGGAGATAAACCAAATTGCTACAGAGCTCGGATCGAGCTGAAACCTCGACCAATGTGTCCGGCCGGGCCTCCCGTGTCGGAGTGCTTAGCGTTTTGCCGAACAATACTCGTGCGAAGAGAAACATTGCGAAAAGTACGAAAATTTCACAAACCTAATTATACATATGATACCTTAACAACAATCGATCCCATGGCCTCAGTATGAAATAAAAAAAAAACAATTCAGCACAAGAATGAAGAGACCGCCGATTTTTGGGTCAAGGAAGAGCCCTGTCTTTCGGAAAACAAAATCAGTAAAAAAAGTGCCATCATACCTCAATCGTACCACGAGTCACATGACGAGTGAAGATTGGGATCTGTCGCTAGCGTGTATTACTACGGCGGTACAACTGTGTGAACGACGAAGTAATGATTCGCCGGCAGATATCGAACCTGGACCGACTGCGCAAGCTGGATGTGCTAGACTTGCATTCCAACGTTATCCAAGAGATGGAGGGGCTCGGCAGCCTGCAGGACCTGAGGGTGCTCAACCTGGCCGGTAACTGTCTGAGGTACGGACGTACAAAAAACGAACTGAAGAGCGAATGCCACGGTAGAGGTTGCGCCTTGTTTACTGAGCGTCTTGCCTGGAGGGGTCAATGTCAGATTACACCTTACCCTAAACGTGACTCCGAACACGATTGTTGGCGCTACGTAGTCCAAAACCAATTTTGACTACAAGTATGATCGCTGCTCACTTGGGGATCTCAACCCGTATTACTCCAGCACGGGGCCTCCCAAGCGAAGATTTGTAGCCCTACAGCAGTGGTCCGCACCAACGGTGGTACGTATCTCAGTGTGTATTCCCCCCTCGAGACATATCTCAACGACTAAGTCATATCTCAACGACTAAGTATGTTTCAACGACAGTATAATATACCTCAACGACTACATGCATACATGGCTAAACGGCTATATGTTTCAACGACCACCTGGGATCTTGGAGAATAATCCAGGCTGAATATACATGCAACCGAACGAGCTGGTTACAGATACACTGTAGTAAGTTGTAGAATCACGCGCACCGCCTTGGGATTCCCTCTTCCGGCTTCATGGGTGTCCTTACCGCACGCATATTCCAACCTCCATATTTCAACGGCACATACATATCTCAAAAGAACAAAGGATTCCCGTTGTAGACAGCTGAAATGTCTGGCTAGCCCAACGCGGCTTCAACGAAGTGACCAACGAAAACGCGGCTTCGAGTAATTGTTAGAGCTGTAAGTCGGAACGACGTAAGTCACCAACTAATTTGGTTTTAGTGGGACTGATAGTCAGTCGTTAGACGGAGATGCCAGCTGTCCGAGTTACTGGGTTTTCACACGTGTAGGAAAATTAGTATTGAATGCGGACCTCGTTTGTTATTTGGGGGATAAACCTCTAGGCCGGAGAGAACTGACAACAGCAGCAACCTCGCTCCGCTTGACTGACTTAGGTCGACAAGTTGGCAGGCCATCGATTAGCTTCACCATCCGTTTTAGCGACTACAGCAGTCATATCATTTGGCTATTACAGGGGACCAGAGTAAATCCAACCACAAAACCCTGTACCACGCTGTACCGAAATATATGCACCGACTGGTGCTACGATAGGGGGGGTGCCCACATTGTCACTACCGGGTTTTGGCCATTCGGACGAGTGGATCCGAATCTAACCGAAAATTGGACCTTAACGTAGTTTGCTGGCGTTGCGTAACTAAGCCTCCAATGGCGGTGCATATGGGACACCAACAAAACAACACAGGTTGTGAGTACAACGCAGTACATAAAGCAGTCACTCGGCCAGAGTGGCCTTTTGCAGGTGAATAACAAGCACCTATACATGACCACCCTACCGTAGCACCAGTCCACCGTTTTTATTGAATGCTAATGTATAAAATGTGCTTATACGTCGATACATACTGGTATATATATATTTGCCTATATTTCCTACGAATGGCTGGACCAGTTCACTATGGTCCCTCGCAATGGTGGCGCCTACTGGCTAGTTATGTGTCATGAAGTCCTGCAGGCTGATATCATAGCTCTATTACGGAGAACCGCCGAAAATTGGACCACATTTTGTGAGTAAAAATAGAGCAATGTGTTGTTTTTTGTGTGTTCCGTAGGTTCTATTTTTACTATGCCCCCCTCTGCCTAGGAACCTAATTATAGTAATAACAATTTGGGCAGAAATTTACCCCTCTGCAACAGCACCATTATCATGATCAGCACCCGAACCCCCCCCCCCTCCCGCCCCCCGCAGAACGGTGGAGAACGTGAGCTGTCTCACTTCCCTGACGGAGCTGAACCTCCGGAGAAACAGCATCGAGAAGGTAGGTCGCCGCGCACAGTAACATATTTATCGATAAGCGAACATAGAAGTACATGTTTTGCCGTTCCTACAAACGCAGGCAAGGTTGCGGAAGCAATCGACTTGTTCGGCCACAGTAGTGAATACCGGTGTTTAACAGCATAAGCAGACGCGTGCTACGGTAGAGGTAGCATTTGTTTTGGCCGAATCGTTTTCTGAACGATCGGGCTCCTCAACCCAAGTTCGTCGGACTTTTATTTTTGTGGCGAACAAATAATGTTTCAGGGTATACTTCGGTCATGAGATTTCGCATCCGGCAGCACCTTTATTTTTCCTCCAAAACCTTTTTGTTCGGTGAGGTATGACGCTCTTTAAGCGAGGAGCTCAGAACAAACATGGTGCGCCTCTATCGTAGCATGCGTCAGCAGACTAGGGTTAGACGATACCGTGTAACACACCTTCTCGGGCGGTTTTCGAATATGATGCGTTTCTCGGCCAGCGAGAGGTTAGTTTGCAACACTCCGAGAAATTAGTCCATGTAGAGACGCTTCGACGACCTCCTGGCGTGTGCTACGATCGAGGTATCCTGTTTCGGCTGAATGTGTTTCTGTGTGATCGAGCTCCTTAAGTTAAGATCGTCCGATTTTTCATTCTTGTGCTGAAATGTTTTAGAGGCGTTTTTTGCTTAGGTCATGGGGTTGTTCGTCGAGTATGTAGCACTATTTTTATCCTCCAAAATAAGTTTTTAAGTCACTGTCAGTATGGAGTGCCTTAAGTGACCATCCTCAGAAACAGAACGGAGTGCACTTCCACCGTAGCAGGCGTTTCATTGTCAGAACCATGTACATTGGTGTCGAGAATATTGGCTCGACCAATTCAGTCCCAGTGGGGGGGGGCGCTATGTTGTGGTTTAGACATTTCTCATGCTAAGGGAGTTTATTCCCGATGCTCCGCCCACATTCCCAGTAGAGAGCGCGTGCACAACAGCACCACCGCTCGAGGGCCTTATCCAGACGGCCCAGCCGACTCTACAGCAGCAGGCATTCTGCGGGAATCATCCAGTAACGTGATCCGTTTTACCCCTGGCCTCATCCAGACTATACCCTCGTTTCGCATATCGTTGCGGTCGTCTGTGCTACAGTACAGACCTGACGATAATACCTAATCTTACAATGACGTCATACTCACGATCTGTTGGGGACGTTTCAGTATCTTTGGATGGCGAAAGCTCGCTCAAAGGGAACCACTGCACGTGCACCATACCGTGTAGTAGGTTATGTAGGACGAAGGTTAGTCTAGGTTGGTCAAAACTGGTGTCACGGCAAGGGTCCAAGTGTTTCATAGTCAGATTAGGCGTTTCCTGTCGGCGGGTCCAACTCATCCCGTGGTAGGGATATTACTTGGTTATAGTACAGGCATAATATAGGCTCCATATTTTCGGACCGGTTTGGCTTCTCAAGTGTCAAAGTACCGGTTAAGAATTATATGTTCCAGTTTTTGTCTTATGAGCCAGTATTTTGTGACTGACGAGATTAGTATAGTATACTCCTCAAGGGTCAAGTTACCGGTTAGTAATTCTATTTTTGCTCGTGTATTTTGTTTTATCACTGACTCCTACAGCGCATACATCGCATACAGCTCATACCGCTGATACAGCGCATACAGCACATACAGCGCATACAGTTCATACCGCTCATACAGCGCATACAGCTCATACAGCGCATACAAATGTTGGTCGGCCGATTTGCACGAACAACCTTCTTCGAAGTTCATGTTTCAGGTGCGATATTGAGCTCCTACCTCACGTGAGAAGCTCAGAATAGTAAGGCGCCACCCCTATAAGGTGGCTTTACTCCCCCATCGTACGGTGTCCAGGCGTATCGTGCAGACACTCTAATAAATGCGCACGCGTGCCAATCCGCTGGCTGCCGTTTTGCACCCGACTCGAATGGGCCAGGTGACGGAGCTGGACGCTCTCCCGAAGCTGCAGCGTCTGTTTCTGAGCAACAACAAGATCCACACCTTCGAGGAGTGTCGGTGCATCTTTTCGGTGGAGTGAGTGGCTCCCAACGCAGACTTGCCAAAACCGTTTTCGTCTGGAAAAGGAGGCTTGTTGAAGACGCATGTTACGGTAGAGGTGCACCTGCATACAGTACATTTTCTGAGGCCCCTCACTTGAAGAGCTCCATGCCTCAATACCTGCAGTAGTCTAAACACTGTTTTTTTTTAATCAAAAACGAAAGAGCAACACGACGAACAAATCCCATAATCTTGTGATAATAAAAAATCTATCAGATCTCGAAACGAGACGGCATCCCCCATGATTTTGGGTGAACCCATTTAGGACTGCAGTCCCGTTTTGGGGACAAAGCACTCTAATTCTAAGTCATTTGTCCCCAAAACGGGACTCCAGCCCTATAAGGGTTAAAGAGCTCCGTCATTCAGAAACAAAAAATATCGGCGAAACGTGCCACCTCTATCGTTGCACGCGTCTTAAGTAAGCTCATATTTTAATACCAGGTGCTTTGTATGATTGGCACATGGCATGGTACAAGTCCTCAGGGTTCCGGTTCAAGTCTCGTGCCGCCCTTCGATTTTTGGTTATTTTAGAAAATGCCAAAAAGGGCCCGTTTTAGGGCCCGTTTTAACGAAGAAGAAAAAAATTCAATTTGGAAAAAAAAAAGTATTCAAATCCGCTTTTCATTGGTCAACACACGCACCAGCACCAAAAATTAGGATCTTGGGGCATACTATTTGGTGCTGGTGCGTGTGTTGACCAATGAAAAGCGAATTTGAATTTTATTTTTTCCAAATTGAATTTATTTTATACTCGTTAAATCGGGCCCTTAGGGCCCGTATTAACGAGTATAAAAAAGGGCCCGTATTAACGAGTATAAAATAAATTCAATTTGGAAAAATAAAAATAAAATTCGCTTTTCATTGGTCAACACACGCACCAGCACCAATTTTTATGCCCCAAGATCCTAATCTTTGGTGCTGGTGCGTGTGTTGACCAATGAAAAGCGGATTTGAATAAAAAAAAATCCAAATTGAATTTTTTTCTTCTTCGTTAAAACGGGCCCTTAGCGATGAAGAAAAAAAATAAATTTGTAAAAAAAAAAAAAATCCGCTTTTCATTGGTCAACACACGCACCAGCACCAAAGATTAGGATCTTGGGGCATAATATTTGGTGCTGGTGCGTGTGCTGACCAATGAAAAGCGAGTTTGAATTTTATTTTTTCCAAATTGAATTTATTTTGTACTCGTTGATTCGGGCCCTAAAACCGAAACCGAGAACTTTCCGGTCGGTTATTACACATGGGGAATATTTTGCGCCATATTTGCACTCCAAGGCAGCAAATGTTTTCGTTGGGTTAATACGTATTTATTGTACTGTATTAATATTGTGATTGTGTTCGTTTCGTCCGTCTCGATTTAATCTTCGTCTTGAAAACAAAGAGGGGGACACGAGGGAAAAAGCGGGGCCTTTTTCCAGAGTCAGGGAATTTTAACATTGAGCGAAATTTCAGGAACGCACAGTAAATTTCCTCTTTCAGAGATACAATCTGGAAAACCCGCAAATAGTAACAGACCGGGAAACCAGACCAGGAAACCAGATCAGGCAACTACAGTAGATACAAAAAACCAGATCAGGAAACCGTATAAGGAAACTAGACGAGAAAAGCGTAAACCAGATCAGGAAACCAGTTCAGGAAGCCAGATCAGGAGCTTAAAAACATGTAGGACGAAGCGCTCTTCGATAATAACGATCCCGGCGCATGTTACGATACAGGTTCGCCATGTTCTTTAGAGAGAGGAGGTCTGGACTAATAGTAAGTCGAAAAAATGATTTCGGAGGGCAACAAAAGTGCTACTCGACGTACAACGTGTTTTAGCCACAAACGGCCCAAACGCATTCTTTGAGGGATGGGTAATATTGTATCGCGCCCGACTACATACTGCATAAAAGCCGGGGTAACAAAAGCTGGCATTGCCCGTACCAGGTACTAAAAGAAGCGAGTGCTGCTGATATGCCCCTGCTTGATACCCGTCACGGCTGTGGGCGTCGGGGAAGCAATGCTTCCTCTGAGTGCTGCAAGTCTGACTGGGTACTGCGCCTCCTTGGTAATTAGGGGACATCCGCGGGGTAAGTCCTCGGGTTCCCTGTGTCGATATAGATCTCGCGGTGGGTATAAAGGACACGGCTGCATGCTGCTGCTGAGAATGTGACACACAACAACCATTCCTTCTTCGGTCAACCTACTATATGAATGCCTACCCTTCACGTGTGTCGGCGAGAGTGATATTCTCGCTCGGAGTGTTGCGACGATGCTGGACCTGGGCTGAGCGTGGTCGTCCGTCTTACCATTCGAGTCTGATTGATCAACGGCACCCCGAGGGGGGTGACGTTTAGGTTTTCGGTCTTGAGTCACCCAGAGCAATGGGGAATACCCGACATGTTGACAGTTTTTCACGTTTAGTATGTCTGGTTTCGACACGTGCTATGATGGAGGGGTATACCGTTTTTTGGCTGAAACCATTTCTGGATGACGTTGCCCCTTAATCCCAAAATCGCACTATTTTTCATTTTATGCCTAGGGCCATGGGAGTAACCATCCGGGTGGCATTTTATTTCCCTCCGAAATAATGTTTTACTTACTATTAGAGATGAGGGCCTCAAGTGACCCTCCTCGGAAGGCAAAAACATGGGGCACCTTTATCGTACATTGGTTGCTATTCGCCGCCAACATGTTAGTTTAGAGCCGAATGACGAGTGGGGTACACAGCCATTCGCTCGAGTGACCGAAAACCGGAAGCGAAAGTCGGGGTAGCTTGCCGATCGTAACACCAGTCGATTTAGAACCGCAATGCGGTAACGGCTGTACGTGTGGGCCTATACACTCTCACCGACGGGGCTCATCTACCCACGACCTACGACCCCCAATGGATTTGTTTGCACTGTTTTGTGTCGTGAGATATCCAACCCATGGTATTTTGTATCGGGCATAGCTTGCACGTGGTTTCACAATCGGTTGTTGGGGGGGGTATATATACCTCTTTACACGTAGCATAGGTTTAAGTAGGGGCTACGTACCCGTACCGTATCACGTGTAGTTAGGCCTCGCTTTACGTCTGATTGCATTCATAACAGCCCCTCCACCGCAAATTGAATTTGCTCATTGAAGCTGTCAATCACATGCAAGTCCGCCTCACAAGCGGTTCTTAGTAGGGTGCAGCCTACCCTTCATGCGACTCGCAGACCACCTCACCGCGCTTTGCGCTTGGTGCTGGGAATGTCTGCCTGGTCGGTGAAAGCCCGACATGCTCCGTCCCGGCACTGCAGGGATGCGAGGGTCTATGGTCATACGACTACGACCATGCCTGAACATGAAGCACAACCCCCCCCACCCCTGCTTGTGTCAGGTCCTTGCTTGAGCTAAGCCTGGATGGAAACCCCGTGGCGGGACAGAACGGCCTCGGCTCCAGCTACCGCCGATATATCCTACAACACCTTCCGGGCCTGCACCACCTCGATCTCAAACGAGTGACCGATCACGACCAGGCGTTCCCGTTAGAGCCGCATAACCCGACGACAAATGCCAACAACCTGCCGGCTCGACATCCTCACACGAAGAGCATCTCGCTAGCCGCGCTCGGTTCCATATCTCCGACTACTTACAGCGTCCACAAGAACGGTAACAACACCAAAAACAACATCAACGCCCATAAGAACAACACCTACAGCAACAGCAACAACAACAGCAGCAACAACAACAACAACAACACCAACAGCAACAACAGCAACAGCAGCAGCAACGAGCACAACAGGAGTAGTAGTCACGAAAGTGGTGCTGGTGGTGGCAGCGGCGGTGGCCTTCCGGTGCTGCCGAACGCCGATTCTGGGATGCAGCATCAGCCGCGGCAGCAGCAGCAGCAACGGCGAAAAGGACCTGGTGCATCCAGTGCGCCCTCAGCCATGGGATACCCTTACAACTGGCCACCCTCCGAGAAGAGCAGACGCACCAATAGCGCCGATGCCAGGCGACCTAGGACATCAGATCCTGGGTCGGCGAGACCCTGTCCCCCCAGTAGCGGTGGCAGTGGCTCCGCTAGCCATGGCCAGTGCTCGTCGCGAAATGGCCAGCAGAAAGCGGGCTTTCCGGAAGGAGCATCGGACCAGGTGGGGCCATCTTTCATTTGTGTAGCGGTGTATGAGTTGATGGACTTGAGGCGCTTACGCACATGGGGCGCGTGGGAAACAAGATGATAGTGGCGCAGCCAATATTCATGTCGCTGGTCTGTGCAAAGGTATGTGCCGCATATAGTCAGATGAAAGACATTTTTGAAATAATAATCGCTTCCCGCTATCCTCAACTGACACTCGTTTGGGTTCAACCTGTAGGATAGTAGCTGCACACCCTTCGCAGAGTCATGCTCCATGGTATCGAGGAGGAGAAAATGCGTTTCATAAGCGGTCGACTGTAGCATGATCTCTAGAGCCGTCACCAGAAACTATTTGTTGATAAATCTAGCACGCGTGATGTTATGTTATATCCCCTGGGCTAAGGGAGAGGTATATATATATGCCTGTGAAGAATACACGATGCGTTATTCTCCATCTCATTTATCATCTTCACTCTCCTTCTTAGCTCTCCCTCCTAGGCGTCACATAGCAAGTTTTCCCCCCTTCCCCCCACTACGGTCCGTGCCTTGAAACGATTGTCACGAAATGATCTCAGTTCATCTTCCGCTCATCGACTCCCGTCAAACATCACAAACGTAGTGGTACGCCCTCTCAGCTGGGCAATCCCGTCAGCCCATCAAGACATTTGAACTCTACAGGTACCCCACCCCCCCCCTCCTTATTTCTACCAGTGTACAACTCCCCCCTTCCCCTACCCATTCCCACTCACCCCCCACTAAACGCCCCCCGTACTGCGCCACGACTCTCTCGCCCCCCCGCCATTTTCCACCCCCGATTCAAACTCAAATCTGCTTCCAGGATTTTGTAAGCGGGATGAGGGCGGTGTCAGCCGAGACCCGCCTCGACGCCATGAAAGGGGCAGCGAGCAAGGGTGACATCGGCGATGGGCCAGGCGTCGCGTCGGAGGGAAGGAACGAGGGGGGCGGGGCGGCGGAGCCGGTCAAGGTGGGGCGGGGGGAGCGCGAGCGGAGGGCATTGAAGGAGCGGGCAGAAGCAATCGAAGCCGCGAGGTACGCACGTTGCGGTCGGGTTGGCTCATCCGTGTGGGGTGGAGGACCCTAACTCCGCACAAGGGAAAATATCGTATCACGTACCAGGTGGTGGTTATATGATCAGACATCCACGAGACAGTTACATAGCATATGAATCGCTTTCTCTGGAAGTGAGGCCACACCAGAACACAACTTTATTTATTTTGGCGCTGTCATCCAATGCAAGGGAGTCCGCATCACAAGCAGGTTATAGTTCATGACAGTTCACCCTTCATGCGACTCGCCCAGCACCTTTCCGCACTTCTTTGCCGCTTGGTGTAAACAATGTTCTTCCTGGTGGTTGAACACCCGACGTACCCCGCCCTGGCATTGTAGAGATGCGAAGGTCTATTACCGTGCAACCATGCCCATGCATGACATGGGCACGCCCTTCTAACCCTCCTGCCCCGCCCCCCACCCCTCTCTCCCTTCACTCATCCCGCCCTCTCCCCCTCCCACCACAATTGTATCCCTCATGGCGGAGTCAGGGAATGCTGGGAGAACAGGATACGCCGATCGAGCACATCCCGGACACGACATCGACATGGCCGCGAAGGCACCAACACAAGCATGGCCAGCGCCACCCACCACGCGGGCCATCCCGCATCGCCACCCACCCTGACCCCAACGTTCTCCCCGAAAAAGTCCAGGGGACGCTTCAACTCAAGCCCCGGGTCTCCTACGCCTCCACTGAAACCGAACTCCGCGAGCCGCGACACGATGTCCACCGTTGGGTCGAGGTCTGTCAAGGTTGATAGTGGGGACCGCTCGAGGGATCGCGGGGGGAGCGGACGAGGCAGGATTTCGCGGGGGGTGGGGTACTTCGAGCTAGAGCAGCGCTTCGGGAAGGAGACCGTGGGTAGTCTCGGCGGGACGTCGGGTAGTGGTGCTGGAATCGGGCCCGGGATAACGCTGAAGGTGTACGGGGACGTCTGGCGCTGGCTGGGGGATCCGAAGGTGTGCTCGCTGAAGGAGCAAGTGGTGGAGGCGCGGTTCTCACTGGTTCACGCGGCTAGTGTGGCGAGGAAGGCCGCGGCGGTTGCCCAGGTGAGAGACTACCCGCTTTTCGAACACAAGAGGCGTGGGTGGATAGGTGCGTGCTGTATGGTAGGGGGGGGGGGGGGGGGGGGGGGGGGGGGGGGGGGGGGGGGGGGGGGGGGGGTGCACCTCGTGCATGCTGTGTTCTGAGTCTCTTTTTCGAATTTTGATAAGCTCTTTAGTATGTATCACCCAACAAGCTGATAAGCTGTCTGTTATCCCTCACCCACACATGCTTAGGTACGGAGAAACGTTGCGCGCTCAACTAGACATACACAATCTAACCAGTTCCAATAAATGCGAGAACTCCCCCGGTCTATGGGTGTACATCGAGTAGTGTGTGTGGAAACACACGATAGCGAACCCCACCGATATAGAGTAGTTAATCCTTAGCTGGGGACGCCCTCTTGTCACAGATTTACGATGTACGATCGCACCAACCATACCCATTGCAGGGCTCCGCACACCCACACCTGACTGGCGCTACGGGAAAGGGGGGAAGGGGTACCCTTGTTTTCACTGCCAAACGTGTAGATCACTCGTGCCGGTGTTTCTGTACCGTGTCTGACAATGGGTTTGGACTCGGAGAACGTAGACTCGCGCGCTGTAGAACGTTTCACATACATTTCGTAATTCCTTGACCTCCTGATATATGGAGGCCCTGCAACCTTGAACTTTGTTCTCCTGGTGGATACGGAAACAAGCAGAATACGTTAACCTTAACGATTTCACGGGATACATATCGCGTGCCCGCCCCCGCCCCCCACTCCCGTCCCCCCGCCTCTCTTTGTTCGCCTTCAGACTTTTGGAAACCTCTCGTGCGTCAGACTGCTAGACAACGATCTCCGGAGCATGAATCAGCTGGAGCGACTGCGACCGCTGCTGCGTAGCCTACGCACGCTTTACTTGGGAAACAATCCCGTCACACGAAACACCTCTGCTGGCGCTCTTCGAGCCTGGATTAAAGTCTTAGGACCCCACATCAGCATCATGGACCTGGCTCCGCAGCAGCAGCGGCAGCAGCAGCAGCGGCAGCAGCAGCAGCAGCAGCAGCAGCAGCAGCAGCAGCAGCAGCACCGACAGCGTCCGCCGCAAGAGCAGCAGCGGCGAGGCTCGTCGTCATCGATGCCGAAGCTTACCAAGCCGATGCCGACGAAGCGCAAGGCCCAGTCGACCCATCTACCACCCGACGAAGCAGCTTCCCGACCTTACGTCTCCCTGTCTGATGATAACAACAACGTCGGTGGCTGCTTCAAACGCGACACAGCAGCAACAGCCGTAACAGCAGCAGCAGCAGCAACAACAACAACCAGCGGGGCAACATCCCATATTCGCGAAGATATAGTTAAGGAGGGAGGTCCGAACGGCAAACCAATTGTTGACGGGGAAGCTGATGCCACCACCACAGACGGTGGCGGTGGTGGTGGTTGTGGTGGTGGTGGTGGTGTTTCGAGCGATTACAGCAGCATAGTAGGCGGCGGGGCAATACCTGTGGTGAGTTTTCTAGGCACCACCAGAGCGGACCCGTTCATCGCCGTGGAGCGGTGGCCGGGGTGCGTAAACAACAACGAGTACAACATAGAAGCGGCGGGTGGCACCGTCCTTCGAAGCGGAGCCGGGGCAACACCAGCACCATCGCCCTCGCCGACAGCGGGGGCCGCGTCTGCTCGACGAACGGATCGCGAAACCGCCCGAGCTACCATTTCAGCCGAAGTCACTCCGACCGAAGCTGGTTCGGGCGCTCATGGCCCTCCGTCTTCTAGAGGGGGCGCTAGGAACAACGGCCTCCCCGCAGCATGCACGGGTATACCCTTGGGAGGGACACCGATGACGGCGGATGCAGCATTTGCGCGGCTTGTTAATGCTAGAGATCGTGCTGCGGCGTCGGCGTGGGGGGCCGTTGTCCTGGCAGGGCGTGGAGGTTCACCGTCTGGTGGGGGTGCATCAGCGTTTGGCGGCGAATCGGGGGGGACACGTGGCGGGGACGCCAGTGCATGGGGGGCATCCGCACGAGCGGCGAAGCTGGCATGTAATGCCATGGTGCGAACAAAAACTCGTGTTGGCTCTCATGTTTCGTTTGACATCCTGCGGGAGGGATGCACATCCAATCCGGGGGGGCATAGTAACTAGAACCTACGGCACACTAGAACAAATATATATATTCCAGTATTGTTACTACTGTAAGCATATTTGGTCCTGATCACTGTATTCCCCCGCGTTAGAGTAACCCGAACCTCATCACGAGAAGAGCTACATATCATGTCGAACTCCCCAAATTGTACGTACAATGTTTATATAATACCTTCGCCCTGAACGAAAACTCAGGGGTTGTAGCCCATATATATGCCTCACCCCAATAACCGAAGTGCTGACTGTGTGTTTAAACCGATGAGAAACCACAACGGCGTGCTTTTAAACCGACGTATGGTCCCGTGGCCTGTGTCGGTATCGAAAAAACACAGCGAAATTAAAACGAAAATGGGGCTCGTAATAT
Source organism: Saccharina japonica (assembly GCA_008828725.1). Lineage (NCBI taxonomy): Eukaryota > Phaeophyceae > Laminariales > Laminariaceae > Saccharina > Saccharina japonica. The sequence goes on from MEHQ01003827.1 coordinate 54,939, forward strand.
GTTGCGGAGTTCTCCTTAGGTGAGAAGCCTCGTTAGACAGTACGGTTTAGGGCCCTACCGTACCCCCTCTATCGTAGGCTGGCTGCGTGTCCGTGAGAGAGCGAAGGAGAGTGGGATATATACATATATATACATATCATTTAGGTTGGAGCCCGTTCGGCATGGTGTGGAGGCGGGAAGCCGAGGAAAAGGCCAGGCGTGGTATTTAACACGGCGTTGATTGCGTCCTACCCGGTGTCCGGGGTTGTTGACCTTGTGAAACGTTCGGGTTGGAGGGACACCATGTGCACGAAATGATCAGAGTGTGTCGCCAAAATGAATAAATGCGCTTGGGCGAGCGTTTCAGCCTTCCATTGTAATCCATGTAGCGAGTTTCCACAAAATAACATACCTGGTAGCTTACCCTCAATATGTTTTAGCCGTGTTTTGTGCCCAATGTACATATAGCCGGTACTTGATAGACCCAGTCGTGCATTGCACCGAGAAGAGCGATTGCTGTCTCCCTGACTGAGGCAACAAGGCGCTGTGACGTGGTTTCATTCGTCGGGCGTTTTCTTTTCCAGGTGCGGAGGGTTTGCGAGACGGACAGGAGATATAAAGAGTTCGGCCAGGCCTGGGAAGCGGCAGTGGAAGACATCATACAGGTGAGTTTGGGAACACGCCACGGGGCTGTTTTCACCTTTTAACGCGCGACGCATGATACTACGGTAGAGGTGCACCATGGTTTTTCTGAGGCTGGTCCCTTAAGGAGCTCTATACTCACCCTAACACTGATTTCGCAGGAAATGAAAAAACACATACCCGATGCACAATTCCACGGCCTGAGTATATGGTGAAAAAAAAAGCAACGCAATAATGAAAGACAGACGGTTTTGGGTTAAGGAGCCCGATTATTCAGAAACGATTTCCGCCAAAAAACACTTTTTCTATCGTAGCACGCGTCAGGAAGAAAACAACGCCCGCTTTAAATACACCCCGGACTGGTGCTACGGTAGGGGGGTCCTGTACAGGTGTTTGCTTTTCACCTGCACAGAGCCACTCGGCCGAGTCGCTGCTTTACTACGTTGTACTCATATTACCATTTTGTTGTTGTTGTTGTTGTTGTTGTTGTTCTATATGCACCGCCATTGGAGGTTTTGTTACGCAACGCCAACAAACTATGTTTTGGTTGAATGTTCACTTAGTTTCGGAGCCACTCGTCTGAGGGGCCATAACCCGGTGGCAGTGAAAATGTGGGTACCCCCCCTAACGTAGCCTGGCACGTAAGTGGACACCATGTTACAGAGTTTTCTGATGATGCTGACTTGAGGAGCTCTATTTACCCCCCAAAACACCGTTTTTGCAAGAATATCAATGCACACTGACGCTTGCTACGATGAAGGTACTGTACCTTTCTTTGGCTGAAATGTTTTCGGAATGACCTAGTAAAGCCTCCTTACCTTAACCCCAAATCGTCGGTATTTCCATTGTTGTGCTTCAGTGCATTTTACGTTCTATACTGACGCCATGGAATTGATCATCAGGAACGTTCGTAGCACTTTCATTTTCCTCCAAAAGTCAGGGTGCACCTCTACCGTAGAGCGTGAATGCCCTCATTTAGCCCTTTTAGTACTGCATTGCACAGAAACCGAAATTCGACTACATTTCCAAGTGTTTTGTCCCCATGACGGGACTGCTCTCCTGACAGCCCCTTAAGGCCTACATGGGATAATAAAACGATGAACAACCAGTCCCATATCCGAGGTCTTGAACGAAACCTTGTTGAAGCAAAACACACGACTATTGGGTGGGTTCCTTAGTTGAGAAGGCCACGTTGAGTGGTAAGTGTTTGCCTTGCAAGGCAGAATGTGCTACGTACTCTCATCGTAGAACGCGCCCCCCTGAGACCAACACCCGATACGGTGATATCCCGAGCAAGGCGGGCACTCACAACAAACATGGCGAACTTTTGCAAATACCTCGCTGCGAGGTGTCCAAATTTCAAAAGATGAACCACTCGGCGATGAAGCCAGCCTTGACGTTCGTCTTAGAAGGGGTGGTACGCGGCAGTAGCCTTGGGATGGCTGGCTAGGGAGACACTGTCACTCCTACATATACATGAGGTATTCAGCTGGGCGTCATATTTGCCCTTGCACTCCAGCAAACAGTGCATCACATATGTTCCCCGCTACCCCCCCCAAAAAAACACGGGGATGCAATGCTGAAGGGGTGAACAGATGGCTACTACAGCTTCAGGCCATCTTTTAAGAATCGCCTCTGGTCGAACCAGGTTCTGCTACTACAGTAGTAGGATGAACAAACAAAAGAGTTGTCGATTGATTTGGTCCCCCTTCCAAACCTGGCGTGTCGAGCATTCGTTTTTCGCTTATTTTCATGACGACGCCGGAAATTCCGTCCCCCCGTCAATGCGGTATCTAAAAAAAAAACAATGGGACTCGATTCTGGCTAGTGTCCGGCCAGCTGTGCACACACCTGCGGGATATCGGGATAGGAAACCGAGCCTAAACAAAGCTAGTATATCCTTCATTCCGGCGGGAATGGTTAGTGATTATCTAAGACAATCGCTGCTTTGACGATGGCATTGTACACGAAACAACCGGGCGGGCGAGTCACGCTCCCACTGACGGATCGATGAGCGCGTTGGCCGCAAGCGTTTGTAGCACCGTCTCTCCTTGGTGTAGTGGCGGCTACACCTACACCGCTACGCTTTGGTGTGTCGGAAAAAAGACACAAGCATGCCCCTTCCGATGCAATTCTTTGATTGGGCGTTCACCAGTACATGCAGACCCAAATACCGTCCGTATTAAATGGCCTAATACCGGGAAGTACTTACCACGAATCAACGACTAAACGTTTTACTATATCTGCAGCTACGTTTCTCCCACAGCGAATCACGGCTTGCCACATGATTTATTTTCGAGACTGGTGTACTCTAGTTCCCCCACAGGGCAAACGTACTCTTCTCGTTTTCGTCATTTTACACTATTCTCTATGCCTGCCCTCTGCCCTTTGTTTCTGGGTTTCCGGCTTCCAATTTGCATCAACTCGGCAGGACGCTTTCACTCGCAACAACAACATGACCGCCCACAACGGATCGCAAGCAACCCCTGCATCCGGTAGCAGCAGTGACCGTCCTGAGGTTCTGCCGAGCTGTCAAGATTTGGAGCCGGCGTTGGTTCCGAACGGGTGCATCCAGCAGGAAGAAGTCGACAGGGTCAAGACGTACCATCCCCGCGCACGATGGCTCGAGGACTACTAGATAGAGCGCATGGTGGCTCGAGGACTATTAGAGCGCATGATGGCTCGAAGATGATTAGAACGCATGATGGGCTTGAGGACTAATAGACGGCTACCGTTATAGAGTCCCCCGTGTCGTGTTCCCCCCGTTGATAGACAACCCCCCTCCCTTACAACATGCTGCTGATTATAGAACCACCGCCTCGCGCGTGTTCGAGAGCGGTGCAGCCTACACTACTGCTGCATCGGCCCCTTCCGGCTTGAATACTCGTAGCGAACAACCATCTGGGAGGAAATATAAGGACACTTGATACACAAATAGGAAGATATTACGGTCCTTACATTTATACCCAGATCGGTGGTACAAAGTACAGTACACTACTGGGCCTGCGATCAGGAATGCCAAAATAAATAAAGCATAAACAACGAGAGAGCCCCAAAAGAAACTCAGCCTTATATGAGATTTTCGGGGCAATAAGAGCTTCGGGAGCGGTTATACCCAAAGTTAATCTAGTGCGGGAATCACCCTTACTCTAAAATGAAATGAAGCCTGGGGTCTTCGGCTCGACTTCTTCGTCGAGTGCCAGTCTACGGTAATGCGAATATACGCATTGTATTGGTCAATTTGGTTTGAGCGAGATTCTGATATATTTCGATCCGCAAGTAATGGTACCCAGGCCGGATTATAATAGGGAATCCTTTGCTGAGAAACTGAGCAACACACGGTTCGGGGCATGACGAGAAACGATTATGGTTGAGAAATTACATCCGCCTGCTGTGGTTTCTACGGAGAAATCACCAGAAAATAAGAGAAAAACAAGTCGGTTCTGTCGAGCGCTGAAATATAGCCGGTACGACCGTTTCGCAGCTAGCTGCCGAGATAGGCGGATCGTATTATTTAAGGCCCCCCTTTCGTGCAAAAACAAATAGAGCAAATAGAAAAAAAATCCGTTTTTTTTTTCAGTTGCCTAACTAGTTCTGGTATGATTTCTACCTCCCTACGGAAAACGACATTTTCTCTGGTTTTAATCATCACACTGCCGACCGATTAATAGTTTTAGAGACCGTAGATCATGGTAAACATTTAAGTCTCAGGAGCCGTATCGATCAGACGCCTTTTTCATCACGAAACGTGCCTCTCACTCCAACACGACTCGCCATACCCCTGGTACCCAAAGACGAATTTGAAAAATGGCAGTTTCTCCGGCTGCTGATACTTGTTCAACTCAGATTTTCAACGAGGACGCCGAGCGCTGGTAAGTGAACCTACCTGAGCCTCTAGTTCCACCGTCGGTAGCGTCCTACGTGGCGACAGCAGAGTGTAGATACCAAACAGGAGCTCCCAAACGATCAAAAGTCTTGCTGCGGAGCACTTTCGTTTCTAGATGCAAACACAGCAATGCCTACGCTCCCTTGCAGATAGATCCAAGAACCCCAACACCTCCTAGAGACTATAACGAACAAGATATACGTTGGTCGGTCAGAGATCTGATCATTAGAACTGTAACTATGTTGTGTTCCGTAAGGAGTACGTACTGATATGGTGTTATCATACCAATAGTATTGCTGCAAAGAAGACGAAGCATATGCCGTTTTCAACACTCACAAGTACTCTTTTTTTCATGACCGAAGGGGCCCCTCAAGAGATTGTGACATGCCGACCTCGTTGCAAATTGCTCGGCTCGAGTGGTGGTGTGAGCTTACGAACCGTGCTACGATAAAGGTACGTAGCAGTTTGTTTCAAGCTGGAACGTTCTCTGAATGATCGGGCTCTTTAACCAACAATCGTCGGCCTTTCATTCTTCTTGCGTTGCAAAAACAAAATCGTTTTATACTCGGGACATTGAATGAAGTGTTGATCGGGCAACAACACTCTATACTTTTCCTGCAAAAAAAGCAGTTTTTGGATGATAGGTAGAGAGCCCCTCAAATGGCCACCCTCTGAAACAAAATAGGGTGGACCTCTCCCGTAGCATGCGTGCCACGATCTAGGTAGCACTTTTTGAGTGAAAACAAATTCTGGGTGAAGGGGCGCCTAAACCCCAGATCGTCGGAATTCCATTATTCTCGTGTTGCAATACTTTTCGTTGCATGGTTGGGCTACTATGGGATTGTCCATTCATCGGGTAAATCTTCTTGGTTTCCTCCCAACTCGGTTTGTGGGTGGGATATACGTAGAGCGTCTCAAGTGACCTACCGTCAGAAAGAACAGGGCGCACCTTATCCGTAAAAGGCTTCTCACCGTGTTGAGAAAAAAACGCCTCCTAGGAAACAGTGCGATTGGTCTATATATATACGTATAAGAACAAGACTCGTTTCCGTCGAGGACAAAATTAATACAGAAACAAGATGGAATACGGTCCAGTATCGTATTTTTCCAATCTGCGTTTGGTGAAGGACTTTCGAAAAGACGACGAATCGCAGGATAGTAAGATGACCACAACCAGTCGTGATCACCAGGGCCGAGGCGAATAATTATGGTTTTAACAGTTTTGTTTTTCGTCTGGTCGAGAACTATCCTCGGCTCATTTCCACTACACGACGAATCGGTCGCGTAAATTCAATAAACAAAACAAAAACAGTTAGGTCTGTCTGTAGATCGCCGAAAAAAGAAAATCGTTTTGTGCTCTGCATTTCTGTATCTTCTGCTAGGCGGAAATATTTTCCAATCGAATATGAACCATACATACGTTCTGAGCAGGATGGGGATTTTCGTATTTTGTGCCTTCTTGAATATCCGAAGGATATCATCAGGCATGGGAGGTTCCGAGAACATTTATTCAAAATCCGTGTTCTAATTAGTGTTGAGAAAGGTACTGCTCCCACTGTTATAAGGTTAGGGTAAGGACACAGAGTATCCCTAGCCAGGACAGCCTATAGAACGGCACCTTTTTTTCCGAGAAAAGGCTTAGTCTTGCCGACGACGGCAAGTGTTATAATGTTAGGGTAAGGATACAGAGTATCACTAGTCAGGTCAGCCTATGGAACAGGTACTCGTTGGTACTCACATGTGTTGTTTGCTTGAAGATACCTGTAGAAGAAGAGCAGGTTTATTTCCTTTTCCCACGATGAAAGACTGAAAAGGCAGGCTTGGCGGTTGCCCAAGAACCACCTGGGAACCCCTGGTACTCATCTAAGATACGCCTTCCAAGTACTACCAGTACGATTCGTGTACCTGATACCAGGTATTTACCAACGTTTCCACCTCATTCCAGCAGTACCATAACACCACCCCATTAAATATCGTTATTTCATATTTTTAGTACCATAGCCATAACACCACCTCGTTATTTCATATTTTTTAGAACTACAGAGGCATACACAATCGCCAAAACAAAAACAGTCAAGTAGCACATTCGCGGAAAACTGGGCGGTTTAGAGGGGATTTTTAAAGTAATATGGTCGCCCATCGCTATCTCCAGGAAACAAATGTACCTTAGTGCCGAGCGAAATCCGGGAAAAACAAACTGCACGTACCATATCCTACAAAGAAAGGCAGCGTACAGCAGCACTATTAACACAGAATGTTCAATCCACTCATTTGTGTATACTTCACCCGTTAACAACGTTAGAATTCAAGTCTTACGTACTTTTAATACGTACGTAGTGCAGCTCGGCTTGCATTCTGCTCTTTATTATCATTGATTATGTTGCCCGCTATTCTGATCTGGATCGGCAAAAAAAAACAGCTAACTTTTGTAGAGGCAATTTCTTAGCGTTGTGTCCAAAAGTGGGACTTTCTTCGTTCTGATTCAGCTATGTTTTACTCGTGGACCTATATACTCGGGCACAGCCTCCCTACCGCAGCACCATCCAGTACGAGTAGTAATCCGTGTATACGAGTACTGGACTTTGTTTGGTTGAGTAAGCGATTTTCAGCTTCGAATGTTGTTTCCGACCAGAGAGCGTCATCGAGGATGTCAACAGATTGATTGGTAAAAATATTGCGCAAAAAAACAGTATACCTTCGGTCAGTAACACGTTTAATAATTTCTAAAAAATGAAAACTCATAACACAAATCATACCCAAAAAATCGCATCAAAGTCGTAGCTAGTAGAGGTGTTACCCAACGAGTACCCGTCCTAAACGGGTACCCGCCTAATCCGGAATAAATACCCGGGTACACGCGAGTATTTACGTCTATTTTGGGCTGGTACTCGGGTACCCGTTTAACAGCCGGGTACCCGGGTAGGGCACATTATTTATCAGGTTTGGTCCTTAACGCTGTAACGGATAGACTCCAAGAGGGATGAAATACAACCTTCGGCATAACAACCCTGTGCCAAAATGATTTTCATACAATACCACCAAAACAACAGACTACGCGCCACAAAAGCATCAAATGACATGTAAAATATGATTATATGAGTTCGTGAGTTCGAAGCACAGGCGGGTCAGGCATTATGTAACGAGGGACAGCGGAATAAATTTGCGTCGCGCGAGGTGAAAACAAGATTGTGGCGGGGATGAAAGTTACTTGATTTGAGTGGGACGAATACAAATTACTTGATTTTGTTACAAAATATGTGTTTTAGTTCTTATTAGTATAGGCGGTCAAAAATCACTTGTTTCAGTGCGGGTGACCTTAAATGACTTCATATTACTATTCAATTGTCGTTAAAAAAAACGAAACAGTATAACGGGTTCATATTCAGGTGGGTTTGATTAACCTTTTGTTTCTCGCAAGTTATTACATTTTAATGCGGGTAAAAAAACAATGTGTCGGGGATAATGATTACTCGATTTTAGTGGGAAGAATAAAAATTAGTTGATTTTAGTACAAAGCACATTTTTTACTTCATATTAGTATGGACGGTCAGAAAAATCTTGGGTTCAGTATCAGCGACCTTGAATTACTCTATATTACTATTTCATTGTCGATCAAAACTACAAAACATTGTAACCTCCTGCCTCGTAACGTGCACTTTTGCGTGCGTGTGCTAACACACCGGCGAAGTCTTGTGGGGGCTCGCTTTCGCCCTCCGATAGGTTAGACCCTTGGCTGCTTTGGCTGCTACTGCTGCTGGACTGCTGTCGGTGCATGCTCATTACGCTGCCGGTCCTACACTGCGTACCGTTTAGCTGGTGTAACGCGGGAGGCATTGTGAGGCAGCATTTTACATTCAACACATTGGCGATCACCAACAAGTGCTCGACTCTTTGACGCACGCAGAGCTACGCAGACTCTGCTCACAATGAAAATCCTGCATCGATTAGGCAGCGCGCATCGACGAGGTGCCTATGATGATGACGACTATGCAGTCATCACGCAGGACCTTTATTTTATCCCCGTTCTTCTCACACACCAAAAAATTCGTCCAGAAGCACAAGCCCCTCAGGGATGCCATCGCTTAAGTTGCTAGCCGTACGGTAGCGCAGCGAAGTTGGGGTGCAGTGGTCCGATGTCTCAAACGCGGCCGCCCTGGTCATAATTCGTTTCCCATAAGACGGGGTGTCTGGCCCACCGTCTGTGAGAACGTGGGGAATGTCCAACAGCAACGACAAGATGCTGGCATGAAGCCTGTCGGTTATAACCACCTGCCATCGCGTCATTCAAGAAAACAACACACGTGAGTCCTAAGCGCAAGATATGTCACCGTGCTGTTGGAGGAACCAGGTAGATTTGTGCAAGACGCTGTCGCGAAGCCATAGGGTGTCGCGCGAAGACATGCCATCTCAAAACGATGTTGCAAACAGCCAATCTGTATGTTCGGCACGGTGTAAGGCTTGTCAGCGGTCAATCCCATAGCCCGAGGTGACTAACGGCCATGAGTGTTTTGTGTACTTGTTGTATTCAGTATGCTTCGTGTCTGCATTTGGACTAGTGGTGTGATGCGGTCTACGCTAGCCCACCTCTATAAAATTACAGCTAGCGGGGCCCTTTTGTGAGTGTCAAGTCGATACATCGACGAATACGCTTTCATACAGTCACGAGAGAGAGGAGAGGGGGGAAGGGGGCGAGGGTAACGATACTCACTCCCACGCTGCAGAAACATGGCTTTTGTTCACGAGGCGTACTACGATAGGGGGGGGGGTATCCCGATTTTCACAACTACGTTTTCGCCACTCGGGCGAGTGGCAATGCGACTCACTAACAATTAAAAATTAAATTGGACTGTGGCCGCAGAGCAACAAACAGGCCCATGGCGATGCGTTTCGTGAAAAAAACATAATGCTAAAAATCTTGTAATTGCAACGAAATATGTGGTCACTCGGCCAAGTGGCTCTGGTCGGCTGATAATAATGGACTTAAAACAGACCTCCCTACCGTAGCACCAGTCTCACCTTCGCAGTCGATAAGTACCGCACCGAGGCATCGACAATCACCCCATGACGAAGAGAAGGCACGGAGCTTGCGGAAAGGTGCCCGTACATCAGCTTGTCGTCGGTGGGGTTGTCCAACCAGTCCCCCACGAAGTACGTGAGGTGCGGGGCCAGCGTTGCCATCGTTTCGTGGAGGATCGCCAATTCGTGCTGCTCACCAACAATATATCATAGTAGGGTGGGAGGGAGTGGAGGGATCGATGGGTTGTAAATGTCTCGTACTCCCGAGTTCTCTGCCCCATGGGTTGCCAACATGTACGTAGCGATGTGGTCGTTAGGGTTAGAGTTCACCCAGACAGGCAAAGGAGACGCCATGGTGGGTACGGCGGTTGTTCCGGGAGTTGGACCGCATGTTCATACCGCGTGGTGTTTCGCGCCTGGAGGTGAGCCGTCCACCTGTGACCATGCTAGCGTTTGGGGCAAAGCTCCTGCAGTCCGAGAATTGGCCCCAGGAAACATAGAAGAAAGCACAACCAGCCGTTTCAAACTCCAGTATGCGTTAACCGCTGGTCCACACTTGGTGCTCCAGCCGCGACTCGCCCATTGCGAACACGAGCAATCAATACCTGTCATGCGGTGCCTTACCTCATTTGCTGCGCCTTCGCCAGTGTGACGGGCCAGAAAGAGGAAGTCGTACTTGAATTTGTCGGTGCCCGCCCGAATGAGTGGTCCTAGCATGAAGGCCATGTCAGGGACAAGCCGAACATCAACCCCAGGGTACCTTCATGCGATTGGTGGACGGTCGTCGTGCGATCAGATACAGTTATTGAACCTCAGCAACTTCCGCCGGGGCAGTCCCTTGAATAACTTCAATAGCTGGGAGGCTTGACGACACACCGCACATCGAATAAGCAAAAGTATCGTGTTTCTGAACTTTTACCTCTAATTTCGGGTGCTATTGGTGCAAAAAGTGCGCACGCGCTGCTATCTTGGGAGGCCGTAGCTGCATAGACTGGCCCTGCTTGTATATTTTCACTATGCTTGTTGATGGCATCGCTGTGGTGCCAGGAAGTGGCAGTGCTCTCGCTTTAGACTCGAATTTCCTAAATATGGTTTCATGGGTGCAGGTCGCTGTAGCTTCGAGAGAAAAACAGCAAGCGAAAGGTGGAGAACAAAGAGTAGGCAGCAGAAGACAGAAAGCCGTCACTATCGTCAAAGTCATTATTCGGTAGATTCTCGTTCGGTACTCGAAGTGCGGGCTCTACAAGCACCGCACAGAAATTGCGGTCGGAGCGTTGGCAACAGCACAAAGTTGATAACTTTCTACGAGTAAGAAGATAGGCCAGTGCAATGGCCCGCACAGTCCCTCTACGAGTAACCATACAACGTGTAGAACCGATACCTGTTGATCAAGGATGGGTACGTTCGTCTTAACCACCTTTCAACTTCAACGCATTGCGCCTTGAAGTCTCTTTTAGTCTCGAGTTGAAATATTGCAGTAAGGATGGCTGAGGTTCAAGGTTCTGGGCGAAAACTCAAGAAAGTCCATATCTACCTTCTTCATAAACCACGTGTGAAAGGTACGTCACGGCAAGACTCTAATGCCCTCCGGCTCCAACCTTCGTAGATACCTACAGTACTGTCGCGCGACATTTGCTACATCCACAACAGAGTTTGGGGCATCGTTTTCGCTACTTGATTGTGGACAGCGCTCAGCAGAGCGTGGCGTCCTCGAGAACCCAACTCACAAGGCTCTGTGAAAAGGACGTTTTTCGCTTGGACTTCGGCCTGCCTCGCGGGTGCTCCAAGACCAACGGATGCCATTCGGATGTGTGTATTGCGAGCGTCGGTACCACATACATACAAACGACGCATGCTTGCGATAGGAGTACACGTGAATACTGCTGAGGCTACGTACCCACTTGACGAATTCCATAGCCCACTGAAAAAGTGTATTTGACAAACCATAAAGTGTACTCCGAGGAACAAGGCCATCGTCTACTGTGGGCATATAACGGACTCTATTGCAAACCAACAAGATAAGCTTCAACATAACTGGGAACGTTCTCAGTTGAGGAGCCGCGCGAAGTAAAAAAACGATCGGCAAAACAAAATGCTATTAAGCCCAACCGCAGCACACGATAAACAAACTCACATTGATTTCGCCATGAGGTACGAGTCTCGCTGCCTGAAAAGAAACGCCAATCGCGTGGTCGGGTGCTTTGCCTCGACCATAGCTGCCATTGTTTTCGCGTCCTTCTGCCATTTCAAGGTCCGGCAGGTTTGGGAGCGAGGGTTGGAAAAATCACGGCACGCCACCATCAACACGAAGCGGGCTTGCACTATTTGCGCATTGCAGTTTCGACACTGCGCAGGAGACCTCGTTCCCGAATCACTCGAACAGTGGCCAAACAACCGGGGGCACTTTATGATCAACACAAAGCGGGCTTACATCCTTCCCGAATTGGTCTCGAAACATACCAGTCAGAGCCTTGGTTGCTTCCAATCAACTTGCTCAGCAGTGTCGTCCTCGAGGTAGATTGCCGAAAGGTGAAGGGGCAAGAGGGCTCAAAACACAGTTCATCAACAGTGCGAAGCGGGATTATTCGTGTACTGGCGTATATATATATATCTATCACCCAGAGTCCCGTTTCTTAATCACTCGCACAACCATGGTGGTAGTGGTCGAGTTAGCACTCGGTAGAGAGCGCAAACGGAAGTTCTTCAACAACGCGAAGAGGGCTTGTTTTAACGTGGAGTAGCAACTTATATTACCATTGCAGGTATACTGTAGTCACCCGTCCTCAATGCCACCGGGGGGTCACTACGAATCAGGCGAAGAGGCGCTCAATGGTCGCGGAACCCGTTGTCGCATTATCACCCCCACCCCTACGTATATCAACCTGTGCATAGGTGCCTTTTTACATACCTGGTACAAACAGTCGGTGCAAAGTAACGCTACAATCGACTGGACGAATACCTGGCCGCCTTCACGAACTGCCTGACTTAGTTTGGGCTAACCGGTATGTGTGAAAAGCCGCGGATAATTTCCGGCACACAGCCATACAATCCTACCTTGCGAGTACGCTCGTTGAAGAACTTGAGAGAGTTTTGCAGGGTGATGATGTTCAAGTCGGGTCGTGTCGATAGCCTTTTGAGCTCGTGCTTCCTGATGTTGTGGGGCCCTGGCCAAACATCCCCCCTTGCGTATATGGGCAGGCGCGATACCAGGTAAATGACACGAGTACGAGTAGTAGTACATGGTCGTGAGTCGCGAGGGTCTGACAGCAACTAACTATTCTTCAGTTCGCCACCGCTGTTAACCACCGCGAACTACCTTATGCCAGCGGACGTGTTTAAACGAAAAGGAGACCCCTTTATTACTCGTATACGTTTCCTGCACTGACAGTAAACGACAACGGAGGATTCATCTACCGCGATGGTTGGATCGTCGCTAGGGTTCGAGAGGCGGAAAAAAAAGGCCAGACAGCGTGTGCCACGACCGGGTGATAGCTTTGTTTCATGCGCCCCCCCCACCTGAGCTCTGCAACACCTGAGCTCTACAACCCACCCAACAACCGGCGAGAATGAAAAACCTGGAATCATGACACGAAACCAACCCCAACGACTACTAGTAGGTACCTCACGAACATAATATCGTTCAAACACGCATGACCCATATAAGGGCTCCAACGTTATCGGCCACAAAGCTCTACTCGGTAGAGGGGCTCCGTAAATGAGAAGCGTGTCTGATTTCGAACATAACTACCCCGACGATAGCACAGCTCACCAGTTGCCCCCGCCGGTGAACAGGATTGTCACATTCCCTGGCTGGATTAGCGCCTGCACCTTGACGTTGTCGCAGGTTTCCATCTGGCTATCGTCTGGCTGCAATAAATAAACACCAATCAACACCAGTCAGCACCTACAGTAAGTGCATGCTACGATAGAGGTTCACCATGTTGTTTTTTTCTAATCTCCTCACTTGACGAGCTCCATACCTGCAGCAGTCACGGAGAAATTAAAATCGACGAGGATACATGTATGTACTATCCAATGAACAATCTCACGATCTACGAATACTCTGATTACATATTGCAACACAACAAGCGATGCGTGCTACGGTCGAGGTAGCATGTTTTGGCTGGATCGTTTTCGGAACGATCGGGCTGCTTAACCCATATATTCGTCGAACTTTCAGTTTTGTGACGAATAATGCTTGAGAGTATTATTATTAGGTCATGATATTTCTCATCCGGGAGCACTTTTATTTTGCTCCAAAATCATTGTTTCGGTGAGGTATGACGTTCCTTAAGTGAGGAGCTCAGAAAAAATATGGTGCACCTCTATCGTAGCAGGCGTCAAGTTGAAGTCCAGCGCTTTCGGATTAAGGAGCCCCGTCGTTCAGAAAACGGTTTGGCCAAAAAAAGGTATACCTCCAACGTAGCACGCGTCGGTATGTATCAATGCGCAACACACATGCGCTCGCGAGATTGCGGGTAGAGCGGGTTTCGGGCACAGTCGACGATAGCGGTGCAGCTAATCGTTGTGGGGCCCTTCACTTACTCGAGAACCTCCTCTGCTGTGCACCACCCAAAAACGGACTTTTTGAATCAAAAGCACGCTTTCTTCCCGAAGAAACATTCCATGCCTACTCGTAGGTTACTCGTACAACGAACACATATTTAAAGCTGCATGGTTTTCCGATGGTATTGGCTCGTTCCCCCAGCCAAGGGGCCCCTGTCAAGGCGAAACTAATTTGCCCAGACCGCGTGCTACTACTCCCACTGTAGCTGCCGTCGTCGTAGCAAAGCGTGCCGTGAGGAACGCCTACGAATCTGAACTGGATGTCACATACCCGGTATCTATCGAGATATTACCGTAGTAAAAATGCCGACAATGACGGGGAACGTCTGCGGTCGGTCACTCTCTGCATGGTGGGGTTTGTTTCGGAGGGCGCGTGTTGCTATGTATTGTTTGGAAGCAAACCCAAACACTCCTCATGAGAACAGCTACTGTAAACGTGCATCCCGATGAACAAACCCGACGCCTACAGCAGGTATATCACGAACGATATAGTAAAACATAGATAATGCTATTCCAACGGTACTGGGTCGTGGAGCCTTTCAAGTCGAAATTAGCATGGCCAAAAACTGCTACTATTTCGGGGGAACCATAGTAAACACTAGTATATAGGATCAAATATTGCTAGTAAAAGTAGGTAAATGTATAGGCTTTAGTGTGTACCGTAGATCTTATTATCTATGGCCCCCCGTGATATTAGAGTGGTACCGGCATCGTAACCTGCGCCAGGGAGTCGGGCCCTCCGTTGACGAACTTGAAAAATCAATTTCTGCGCCAGAGGCAAGAAGGGATGGAGTTTGACATATGTTTGTATACTACACGTGGATAGGTTTGTCTGTTTGCTTTAATAAGCGTTTTTGCGATAGAAACACTATCCAACCTGCGATTGCATCGGGCTTCAAAAACAACTTATTGATTCCGGCATCAAATTGATTGTGTTTTGCGACAGGTGAATCGCCGAAACCAAAACACACATCTTGCTTCGAAAAAACCGAAACAAAAAACGAATTCCAGTTGTCATCGAGATGGAAAGCACCATCAGGCATTAGGAACATGGAAGTGAAGTATCCGTATGCGACAAGTGCAGCAGCACACCAGCGCCACAGCAGACGCTGCGGCAGTGACAGCCGAAGCAGCAGCAGCAGCAGCAGCGGCAGCGGCAGAGGCAACAGCGGCACGGCAGCGGCACATCAGCGGCACACCAGCCACTGCAGCAGTTGCAGTGGCGGCGGCGGAGGCGGTGGCGGCGGTGGTGACGCAGCGGCGGCGGTGGTGGCGGTGGTGGCGGTGGAGGCGGTTGCACAGCAAGCTATTGTTTGCACGGCTGTCGCACCAACACCACCCCAAAAGAGAGAGGAGAGGCCATAAACAATACAAATTACAATGCACATTATTACCCCATCTGATGTCTGTACATATGTTTTGGCCTCGCCTGTTGCTGTGCCTGGAGTGGGCATCAAAACTACTTTGGTTTTAGATCTGGATGGAAATCGAATGGGTTTTTTTGTGTGCGGGCCGCGACCATATTTTCGGTTTGTGTGTGGGTATCGAAATTGGCTTGTTTCTCGTGCCCGGGCATCGCATAGGCTCGGTCTTGTATCACGGTAACCGAAACTAACTTGAGTTTAGAATGATATCGAAATTAGCTTGATCTCAGTCCTTTGGTCGAAGTAAACTTGGGTTTGTGTGGTGGATACAGAAATACCTTCGTTTTTGCGTAGGGTTTGAAATCGCCTTGGGGGTTGTGCGGGGTCAAACTTGACGTTGTATCTGTGTCAGGGCCGGAAATAACTTGATTTTATTGGGGGTCTGAAGCTTACTTGCTCCTGGTGTGCGGGTCGAACATAATTCGGTTTTGGTGTGCGGTGTGAAAAGGTGCATATTGAAATATGGACGTTGGGATCCATACCTATGTTGACGTGCAGTCAATTCATACAAGTACACTGAGCATCGTAGTTAGTTCTAGATGCGGATAAATATCATATGCGGAGAAATGGGAGTTTGTTCTTTCCACGCATTGTAATCAACTTACTTGCATAAGTTGATCATAGTACAGGGTCTTTCTACGCATTATAATCAACTTACTCGTACAAGTTGATCGTANAACGGGGGGCTTAGTCTGCTCCCTCGTGCGCCGCCGCCCTGTAAGGCCCAAAGACGTGCCTGAAAAAAAACAACAAAACATGTGCGTGCTTGGCGCGGGCTTCGGGCATCTCGCCAGGCCTTCGGAATGGCGTTTGAGGCCTGTTTGGGCCCGCGGGAGCCCTTTCCGCGGGCGCAAGTTGACCCTACCCCCAAATGGCCGTAAACCCAGGGGGTATACCCCCAAATGACCATTGCCCTTTTTCCAATGCCGGTACCCGACACTTGGGTAAGTTCGGTACGCTCGCCCAAATATACCCCAGGTACCGGTATACCATCGACTGCAATACCGGAGGTACCGGTATTTGCTCGGTACCGGGCTCGATGCCCTACCGAACAAATCGGTAAGTTCGACACTTTTTCAATACCGGTACCTGACACTTAAGTGAGTTCGGTATTGTTTCGATACCGGTACCCGACACCTTGGTAAGTTCTGTACTTTTCTAATACCGGTACCCGACACTTCGGTAAGTTCGGTACTTTTCCAATACCGGTACCCGACACTCCGGTAAGTACGGTACGCCTACCCGAATATACCCCCGCTACCGGTATACCCTCGACCACAATACCGGCGGTGATCGGTGCGGCCTCGGTACCGAGGAATAGGTTATGTATGCAATACGGACACACATTATGCATTTATTTGTGGTAGCGGCAGCAGTCTTCTCTACATTAATTTCTTACCTATGATATTTATCTGTTCCTTGGCGCTGGAGTGACACAACACACTCATACCACACCCACCATGCATGGCTGTAGACACAACACAACAGCCACCGAGAGTACGGAGCGATCGGATAGCTGATATGACCACCAACTCGCGCCGTTGGGGCTCGAGGTGCTGCCGAGGCGGTGCTACGGCACGCTCTGCGCAAACTTCGTGTGGCAGGAGAAGCTTCTACTGCTCGCCTGAGAAATTACTTGTATCATGCATCCTCTATACGAACTGGAACGCGACATCTCGAATCCGTCGCTGCTGCAATAATTATTATATTCAAACGTTGATGTACCAGCAGCAGCGGCAGCAGCACAACGCCAGGTCGCCGATGATCTAAAACATATACCGAGCTTCGAAGTTGGGAGGTTGGGGTATAACACGAGCTTCAAGCGTAGCACTCGATGGCAGTGGCACCCGTGGACTGTATCAAATATATTGCAAATATACAGCAGTAAAGTCCACAGCAGCAGCACATTGCCCATATAGAAGCTGCTGCTTCTGCCCCTCTGCTGCTATGTTCTGTTGTTGTTCTTGCTGTGGGGCTAGGGCTGCTGCTAACCGTGCTATCGCTTGCTACGTGGTTGGGATGGGAGCGGCGGCTTTGCCGTTTTGTCCGCCGTTGCCGCAGGCATCTGTTTGTTGTTGCTATATACGAGTACACATACATGTATTTAGAGTATATTCCGTAGGGTACGTACCGAAGTATACCGGGGGTATTTCCTCGGTAAATACCGACACCTGACACTTGGGTAAGTTCGGTATTTTTTCAATAATACCGGTACCCGACACTTCGGTAAGTTCGGTACTTTTTCAATACCGGTACCCGACACTTCGGTACGTTCGGTATTATTTCAATACCGTTACCCGACACTTCGGTAAGTTCGGTATTTTTCAATACCGGTACCTGACCCTTCGGTAAGTTCGGTACGCTCGCGTAAATATACCCCGGGTACCGGTATACCCTCGGCCCCAACAATACCGGGGGTACCGGTATGTTCTCGATAGTGTGCTTAATACCCTACCGAACACTTCGTTCGGTAGGTTCGGTATTTTTTCAATACCGGTACCTGACACTTCGGTAAGTTCGGTACTTTTTCAATACCGGTACCGGACAGTTCGGCAAGTTCGGTACGCGCGAGAAATATACCCCCGGTACCGGTATACCCTGCCGAGCTTGCCTTTGAAAAGGTGCACGTTCGAACGACGAGATGACAGATAGATATCATAAGATATCTACTGTAGTCGTGTGTAAGTGTATTCAGCGCCAAACCAATATCGACTGTGGATCTGCTGCACAGCAGCAGCAGCAGTGTTGCTGTGTACCTTCGGCAGCATGCATATAAAACAGAACGGCAAAAACTCCTACCTAGCTCTACAGATCGCAGGGTGTAGAGTACAGCAGTAGCAGGAAGCCACAGAGCGTGATTTTGCTTCCGCTCTGCTGGCGGGAATAAGCGCGCATAGCGTTGTAGCCAGCTGATCGTAGCGTGCATCCGACACCGTTCGTGTGCTGTTTTTTGTTGTCTGTGGTGTCTGGGCTACGAACATGGTACAAAAAAGAAGCTTGGGGAAAAAGGTTGAAACCAAACAAAACCAAAACATGAACTCCGCCGCGAGTCTCGAACTCTATGGCTTACACATCAAAACGGGCATCGTAACTATTTGACTTATCACGAAACATCCATGTTATCATTCTTCATAACGTGTGCAAGATGCGCGTGCACATCAGCAGCAGGGTCGTAATCTCGCCTTCGGCGAGATGTGCGTTGCGCGCACATGTCGCCGAAGGTGATGTGCGGGTCCCCGCCAGGGGCCCCCGGAGGGCCCCCCGGGAGGGCCCCCGGAGGACCACCGGAGGCCAAACATTGCAGTTTTCGTGACTGCTTCATGGGTTAGCCCCGTTGAAACCAGCAAATGGTACTGAGCGGATGAGTTATAAGAATGTTCATGAATTTGACAAGCTGAAGTCCAGCAGAATTACGAGAAAGCGTCTAAAAACGAATTCGCCTGCGGCGAAAAAGTCAATCCAAAAGAAAATACGCCTCCGGCCCACCCCCTTCCCCCGCAATTTTGTTTTTGCCTACGGTGAAAAAATGTGCGGCCCGCAAAAAGCGATGTGCGGCAAGCCTCACATAGCCCCCGGCAACTTGTGCGCTACGCGCTATTCCTCAGATATTTGTGCGCCAGCGCACCAGCGCACCACCTATTTATGACCCTGATCAGCAGCAGCAGAAGAGAGGCGGACATATAGCTGATGAGGGGTCGCACCCTCCGATAAAGCAAGTACTGTAGTCACACCGGTACACCGCAGATATGGGCGTGATGTTTCCGGCTCCTCCTCGGGCTGCCGGGTGGGGTTGTAACGATACTGGTGTGCGCTGCATGATATTTTGTATTTTGTGTGTCGTAGAGTTTTGGGGTGGTGCAAGAACCCAAACCATCGGAAATATAAGGAAAGTTGAGGTACGTACTCATACGTGATCCAAACGGTCCTTATATATTTGTTCGTCCATACTTGGCATGGATCTATCATGAACACACAGCAGCAGCAAAGAAAGTAGCTATGACCCAAGATGGCTTCTGCTTCCGCCCCGGAAAACGGACAGACGATGCCGCCTCCGGCGAGCGCAAGCGTACTATGAATGGTACCCATCCATGAGTCTGTGACATGCATCAATTGTACAACTAATTGATGCATGTCTGCCTTTTGTTGTAATACTGCTGCTTACTGTTATTTTTTATCTTCTTGTACCCTGCATTGATTTGCGGTCTGTCTGTACGAGTAGTGGGTTTGGAGAATGCGTGAACATGAGATAGTAGTGCTGTGTAGTGTCATCCGACCAGAAGTTCGCCAAAGGTATGCCTGGTACGTACAATTACCAGGTTTATATTTTGATCGTTCTACATGCTATCATATGCACTCGGGGTACCGGTACGAGTCCAAACATTCCGCATATAGTGGTATAGTAGGTTGTTCGTCGTATGGGGGGGTATAATTAATTAATTGATTTCGCGAAAGAGGGAAAAGAACAATACAATACAATACAATACAACAATATGTTTTAGGTAGGTTGTTCGTGGTATCGGGGGGTATAAATAGTTTAGGGCAGCGGCCAAAAAAAGGTACACCTGGTCCGTTCGGGGCCAAAAACAGGTACATACTAAAATCAAGTGAAAAACGCACCCCACGAACCTGCCGTTCCTTGCAATGCAAAGTAGAGTTTTTTCATGCTCTTCGTGCTCGCCCGGTGGCTACGTACGAGTAGCTGCTATTAATAGTACGAGGAACGAACGCCTGCTGCTGTATTATCCCTTCTCAACTTTTGTGACACCCCTGGTATTCGAAGTCAACCACAATCCCGAAGGGAAGCCTTTTATCTCATATTATTTCGGCGGAGGTGTGCAGGCAGATAAGTGTGTGTCGCTCGAGTGGCGTGTAGTGCGAGGTGCGAAGGCAGAAGGGGGTCTCCGCGTACGTCGGCATTTGTATAGGGGGCATAGGGTGGCACTATGAAGGGCCTCTGATTGGCTTAAAAACGACAAAAAAAGGTGAAAGTCAAGCAGAGTAGACAAAATCAGGTATACCTGGGTTTTGAAGAGGCAAAAACCGGTACAACGAGTTTTGGACCAACGGCAGCGCACGTGGAGTGCGTTTTTGACTTGGTTTTAAGTATGTACCTGCTTTTGGCCGCATGAGGTATACCTTTTTTTGGCCGCTGCCCATTATTTAATTAAGCGAATGAGGGAGAAGAATTACGGTGTAGGCAAGGGCGGGTGAAAAAAAGACCCGAGACCATCACCCGCCCCCCCCCCTCAACACACCCTGATTTTGTTTTTGCTCAAACTAAACACCTATTTCTCAGCCTTTGGGCGTCAGTGTCTCAGCAAGACGTTGTCGAAACAATGCGCACGAGCCCTACGTGTGTTGTTTGTGTGTTTCATGAATAACTTGTAGGGTGAGCAGTGTTGAAAGTGGTGTTTGGTTTAATTTGTCTGCAATAATAGTCGGAGGGAGGGCGAACAAACGAAGTGCTGAAAGTCGGATGAGTTGGATGAGTCAAGATAGTGCAGCTGGACTCGCCGCCCCCGGTGCTACAGCAAACTCAGCAGCAGCTACTGCTCCATCTTTCTGCGACTGCTGTACGTGGCAGTAGCTGATACCACACAACCTAGTATCTGGGATGCTTTCAACGTCCGTTTTGTCTCGAAAGGCTTGCACACAACGAACGTGCAACAGCACCTTACATTCCGAGCAACCGTAGTGGTTTTCACCGACATCTTCTGGGTACTTGCAGCCCAAGGAGATACCACACTTCTTCATGGGCGCAACAACCTTTGTGCATGTCTCCTCCCCACTGGGGTGTACGCGGGCGGGGGTGTGCGCGGTTCGTCGAAAAACGCGGCCAATCCCGCCGCGTTTTCGACGGTTTCTACTAATTAAGTCTCGTCGTGTTTTCCGAGCTACTGGCAGCTCTGCTGGTGAGGGTACTGAGCTCTAGTCACCTGACTCACTCGGGCTTAGTTGCGTTGTCTACAGTCTGCTATTAGATTTCATGGTCAGGTTGCATCAGGCAATGTATCAGGCGCTGTACGTTCGCCTACACAACAGTGTACTGCAAGACCCAAGACTGCTGTTTTGTTCGCTGCTTCTGTGCTTGGCTGTGACTCTTCCAGTTCAACGCAGTGGCTGACAAGGGCCCATTCTAAAACCAAGTAACTTGTGGTTGAGTCAAGGGTTAAGTCATTGGTTATATTTGATTCAGTGTAGAAACTGGAAAAGTCATTGGTTATATAGGATTTAGTATAGGAACTGGAAAAGTCATTGGTTATATTTGATTCAGTGTAGAAACTGGAAAAGTCATTGGTTATATAGGATTTACTGTAGTATAGGAACTGGAAAAGTCATTGGTTATATAGGATTTAGTATAGGAACTGAAAAAGCCATTGATTATATAGGATTTAGTATAGGAACTGAAAAATACCCGCCCCCCAATGGGCCCCAAATGCGAAAATGTGAGTGAGGGTCTCGGGTTCTTGTTTTCACCCGCCCTTGGTGTAGGTGATGGACTACGGACCCTAGGTTCCGATAGATCTCTATCCACAGCAGTACAGCCCGGATGGATGTGCTACACGCGCACGGCGTTCCCTGCTGGTGCCTATGGGCGGCTGCGTTGTAATGACGTGGTCTCTACCTGGTACACGTCTCCAGGGCTGTGTGTTCACGAGGTAAACAAACAGACAAACTGGTACAGAGGCGTACGTACAATAACGCCTCATGCAGAGAACCCGGGGTGTCGTCTTATCGACGCCCGCCAGAAAAAAAACGTTTGTATCTTACCGCGCGAGCTAGAGTGCTCGGATCGAGCTCAAACCTCGACTAATGTGTTCCAACGGGCTTCCGCTCTCGACATACTTGGCGTGTTGCCGAACAGTGTAAGAGCTCGTACGACGACAAACTTTCGAAAACTGGCGAGAACTGCATAAACAATACTACACGTATATACCCACCTTAGTAAGCGCACACTCGGCCGCAGCCTCAAGGCCGAGTCGTGCCAAATACTTCTCCTCCCCCCTGTCGATCAAAATATCGCCGAAGTTGCCGTGCTCCTGGAGTTGGTACAACACGTGGGGTCTCTGGAAGACAGACGAAAACGCACGCACGCAGTTATAACGTGTCAAGATTGATCTGAACGTCTGAACACAACTGTATATTACAAGGTACCTGGTATGTATTTGTGGTGTCAAGGCACTGCCGTAAACAATTATACCTCGGCCCCGTCCCTCCCTGCCCGTTACGCTGTGCATGGTATACGCTACTGGCTTCGAGTGTATGGCTGTATATAATGTAGACTTGCCTGGGGTCGCCATCGTTTGGGTTCGTTTTAACAGTAGCTCAGGGAACTAAAGCCGTAACAGAGAGCATGGACGACAACATTGTGGTTTGGAACCGTGAGGTCGCTGCTGGTACGATCCGCACCTCCCGCATTTGTATGCACGGATTTTAGCGAGGCCAGGGTTTGGCTGCGGGTGAAAAAGCCTCTGCATATCGGGGTGCGTACCGGCTTCCATTGTTACTTCAGCCTGCGTGTGTTTGCATGTCTATCTGTCCGCCCACATTTTTGTGGCAGTATTATTGATTGCGAGAACTGTACGAGTATCACCTCTATAAACCTGGGATGTATGGAGGCGAGCGAGTGTGGGCCAAGGCGTTGGGAAGTTTTAGTCGCACGCTGTCTGGAGATGGTCGCGGTCGCTGGGAGTGCAGTCGCTCTGGTGGTGTGCTCTGAGTGCGGCGGAATTTCGTGGTTTCGTTGTTCGTCTTCATGTATTAAATAACAGTATTGTAAATACGTCTGTGTCAGCTGTGAGTTCAACCGATTGAATAGTAGATACTCATATTTGCGAGCTGCGTATATTGTTCGTTCTACGTATGTGTTATTTATAGTGTTCGTGTGGGATTCGTGGTGTACTTCAGTAGGAACCGTGGTAGTTACTACTCGGTTTCGAACGCACATGGCCTGCCACAAGTATGAGGCCGCCTTTCTTCGTATCGCTTCTCGACTCGTAACCACGCCGTTACATATGTATACTTTTAGGCAGCAACGTCTCTTTATACCCGGGTGCGTCCAGGCTTCCAATAGTTATAATTAGTCTATGTATTTGTTGTGCATTGTATGTCTGCGTGTTTTCCGTCTTGTCATGAATTACGAGAGTTTTACAGGGCCAGTTTGAAACAACTCGGTGTGTACACAGACGCCGGCGAGCTATATAGGCTAGCGCGTGGGATTCGTTTACTGGCACGCCGTCTGGAGTTTGTCGCTGTGTCGAATGCGGCGGGGTTTCAACTGTTTTCGACGTTTTACGTTATAGGCAAACACACACGGTCTACCATTTTCTTCAGGCGGCTTTACTTAGTACAAAGCTCTATTATTTATACTTCGTAGTACCGGAGTGCGAACAGGCTTCAAGTATGTTATTCGTATATGTGTTTGTGTACTGCTAGCGTGTAACAATCACGGGTGTCTCCACAGCTGAATGCGAGAACTGTACGCTGCCGATATCCACAAACCCGCCGTCAACCGAATCGGGCGAGGTTAGGCGAGCGTGTGATACTGTATTCGTCGGAAGCCCTCTCCAGTTGACCACGGTTGCCTCCTCGCTGCTGTGCTGTTAGAGGTGTTTAATTATAAGGCGGGATGTCGTAGGTTTGTAACGTACACGACCTGCCGCAAGTATGAGACCGCCTTGCCTTCTTCACATCTCTAAAATGATGACAGGTACTATGCAAACGGAAAACTGTCCATATATAGTTGATTTTTAAGGATACCCGCCATAAGTGTTCGGTGGCGCTTGATGTGAGCACGATTGTTCGAAAACCAGGGTCCGAATTTCGGAAAAGATCCGAAATAAATAATATGGGGTACATACGAAGTATATGGTAGGCAAATATCGACTTGAGAATACCTCAGCGAAATGTTTATTTCGAATCGGCGAGATTCTGAGTCCTCGACAGACATCGATGGACAAACTCAACAAATTCGTGATGAACACTGTATGGGCGCGCTGATTGTATGCGCTCCGACCCATGCTGGCACGGTGTTCATTAACACAATGACCCGTGATATGGGGCGGGAGCTGGGCAGGCGTTTGATGCAAATAAATTGCCGTTGGGTTGAGGGAGTAGACGACAAAATCCCTGGATCTCTCGGGGATGGCAAACACTAGGCAACTTTTCAGGTTGGAGAAATAACAGGGTAGGACGCCGCCGGCAAGATCTCGATCCCCAAACCTCGGATCCACCTGGTGGTGTCTTCAGGCCGTCGTCTGAATTTGTTACCCTTGACATCACCGAGCGGGTTGGTCCGTGGGTTGAGCTTTTAGGTCAAAATCAAAGGCCTGTATTCGTGGTCGCATGAGCTGATATGTTTACAGTCGGCTGTGACATTTTACAACGAGAAACAAAAACGAATGTTGCACCGCGTACAGCCAGCCGCGTGAAAACAAGATGCATACTATATTAAACTGATATATATGTTAATCTAACAAAAACACAACAGCTGTGAGGTATGGAGGATTTCGTCGAAACACCTATTTTCAGGCTGTTTGTGATACCTCAATCGCGCGTACCTACGTACGGGTTTTATATGTCCCCGTACAGGAATGTACATCCCGTATGAGGGGGACACCATCCGAGGCTGTATATATAGATCATTTTGTTTTTCCCCCCAACGGTGGTACGCGAATACCTCCATCAGCTGTTTCTTGAAAGTATCATTTTTGAAACTAGAACTTTGAAACATCGTGTTTTCATTGTTGTTTCCGGTCTCACTCCCTTGGCGTTGCCTACATGCCAAGTAGTAGATCTCGGTATGGAGGAGACACGTATACTTCAGACCTGTGTGCCGTCACGAGGTCGACCCCGTTCCCCGCTAACCGTCACGGTACGTTACTGTTACTGCTACTGGTTGTATATACTCGTAGCCTTCAAGCGTGTCGGTTTGAATGGCTTAAACGGTCGGTAATATGTTGAACGCTTTTCGCTGTCCAGTGCATTGATACACACACGGCGTCAACTGGAAGACTTTGATTTTGGGGATGGATATGTTTGGCTGGTCCGATCTGTAGTCTGGTACGCCTCCCATGAAAAACGAACGGCTTCCCAATTCCTGAACGCGGGGACTTTCCAAGTTTTCCAAGTATTTCAGGTAGAGCCTGGAATCACTTCTTCAGGTAGAGCCTGGAATCACTTGGGTACCCTATTTATAGGTATCTCGTAGTACTTACTATTAATAATAGTCATTGTTTGTTTGTCCGGGATGTGATATGTTTATCCTATACAATCACATCGCTATGTAAAGGGGCTTCGAGCAATGCAGGCCTATACAGCGATACGATATTGTGTATGTTATATATATGACCGCTATGAAGTAAAATGTAGGCCTATATCAAGAAATACAAGTTGACATATCGGCATATATAAGATTATATTATTAATAGTTGATATATCGGCCAGTATCAGGGAAATACGTGATACGAGCCACCCCGATATATGCTACGGGCGAATATATATCAGAATTCGCTGTCTTGTCAATGTATCTGCATCTTTCGGAGGGGATACGTTTGGTGGGATATACCGAGCGCAACAGGCGACGCAAGGTGTGTTACTTGCAGCGCAACACGCACGCGCCCCCTGGGGGGCCGTTCTGGAGAGCCGTTCTGGAGGGCCGCCGGAGGGAAAAATGCGATCTATACGCGAATATACGCATCAAAACTAAGTAAAAAGCCTCTCAAAGAATTGTTTGGCTACGGCGAATAGAAAAACGTGCCTCTGATAGAGTAAGAGGCTACAGCGAATAGCAAAAAGTGCCTAATTTTTCGTTTTCGACCATGGCGACGACGAATTATCAAGAAGAAAATACCCCCAAAAGTGTTTCTCGCCTCCGGCGAGAAACAAACGCGCAACAAAAGTTTTCGCCTGCGGCGAAAAATGATGCGCGCCCCAAAACGCGTGTTGCGCTGCGCGTGACCAGCCTCGCGGCAACTGTTGCGCAAATCTGTTGTTTTGACCAAATGTTGCGCCAGCGCAACACCGCAACACCGCAACACCTAATTAATGCCCTGGTCGCAACCACCACCAGGTCTGATGATGATGTGACGGGGAGGTGATACGTGTACGTATATTATGCATGTGGTTGGCAATGGCACACAGAATCGATACGAAGTACTTGTATGTATATAGGGTAGATAGCGAGTGATGCATCGCATTCTATCAGTTATGTTATATAGCACAGGGTATACAGGGCATATCTCACGTGATATGTGTATGATGTACATATGTACGAGGTATCACATTATATATCATATACCTTGCATATGTACCACATTTCATTAGTGTATGGGTATATCGAAACACGCCGGGATATATGGACATGACTGAAATATGTCAACTTATAGTACTTAGTCGTGTTTTTTAGGGGATATGTATATCATATACCCCCCCCCCCCCCCCGAGTTAGACCCTCAACGAGTACTAGGACTGGGACGGCTATGTAACTTGAACATTTCCCACTACAAATATGAACAAAAACAAGTTGGAGATGGTCTCGGAAGAGATTGGGACAAAAACGGCGAGGCAGGGTGGGTGGAGTAAGAAATATTGGAAGGGTAAAATACTACTGTAGTATTGCTGGTATTCGAAGTTCCTAGCGACATGACGAGAATAAAGTTCAAGAGGAAGTGCGACGAAGTAGAACTATACTGCTTTGCATTAGGACATTGTCAAGTGGAAAGGGAGGGAGAGCATTTTGGAGTCACGCTTATACCAAAGATGAGCATGTAGTGGCAGAGGTTGGAGACAGAAAAAGTGGCGGCATGGGCTAGAAAACTGGGATGGAGGGTATGTATAGCAAATAGGATATAATATCTAAGACGTAGTTCTAGGGCGAACGGAGGTATAGGGAGGCAGGAAAAAGTAAGCGTACGCGTGCTACGGTAGAGGTAGCACTTTTTGGCTGGATGGTTTTCTGAACGATCGGGCTCCTTAACCCAAATTTGTCGGACTTTCATTTGCGTGACGAAATATGTTTCAGAGTATACTTTGGTCAGGAGATTTCTCATCCGCCAGCACTTTTATTTTCCTCCAAAATCATTTTTTCGGTGAGGTAGCATTCATGACGCTCCTTGAGTGAGGAGCTCAGGAAAAACATGGTGCACCTCTATCATAGCATGCGTCAGTGGCCCGAAGGGAATGGGAGAAAAACACAGTGGCGTAGAGCAAGAAGCCAAAACCGGAAACGAAAACAGTAAGAAAGCTCAAAGAAGAGAACACAGGAGTAGCAACGAAGGGGGAAAAACGAAAGACAAGAGTCGAACGAACAGTGAAACGAAAAATAAGCTAAGAATAGGATCATGGAACGTATGTGAATTCGCCACGGAAGAGCGCAAGAGGATAGAAATAGCCGAACAAGTAAGTGAGCGCGATCTACAGTAGACAAGAGTCGTGGGAAAAAGAGGGCGGGGGGATAGGATGCACAATTGGACAGTACGCATGGATAGGGAAAAAGAGTACGCAATGAGCGCCCAAGTGTTGGAAGTGTCTTTATTAGGAGCAGGAACGGTGCTCCGTCTCGAAAGGAATGCGTGGTCAATGGTCAAATGACTATGGCAAGCAACAAATGACTACGCCCCCCCCCCCCCTAGAGTATACCAACTCTAATTTCAAGGCAATACCGAAACATATCTACGACACCGCCCTCATTTACAACATATACACTAGTACCGAGAAAACGGATGTTTCACTATTCAAAGAACCTCACACCCTTTGGTCTCTAGCGATTGCAACGGAAATCGGCTACACTTCGTAGGGAATTTTGGGACCTGCGGCTTTTCAATTTTAAGAATCATATCCAATACGCGTAACAACGCTGTCCCACATGTGTTGTTGATGTTTCGGGGGTTGGGGGTTAAGGGCTGCCCAATGGGGTTTCCTGCCGTGGCAGCCGGCTACCTGTTCGCCGCTTCGGGGGTGAAATGCCTTATAAACCAATACCGGTATTCTACAACCATACTACGAGGGGTTTACCCAGACGACACGCACAGTATAAGAGGCAGTAGTAGTAGAGACTAATAACAGCAGTACAGCCAGGTACAGTGCAGGACACCTAATAAGAGGCAGGAGATCTGGTCCAGGCAGGATTTCCGATTCGAGAGAGGGTGGTTTCTACACTAATTTCAAGATGACGACTCCCGAATTTCTTATTTTACTCCTGAATCACAGTCTGGCTTTCCTATTAGCCTGTTTCTCAATAGGTCTCCTGCACAATACACTGCAGATAAATCCACAACAATACCGCATACAGACGAATACTACGATAGAGGTGCACCGTGCTTTTTCTGCCTTCTAAGGGTGGTCACTTGAGGGGCTCAATATACCTCACCCGAAAACTGATTTTGCAAAAAAAACAAAAGTGCTACGGACCAACAATCCCATGAGCTAGGTATACTATCGAAAATATGGCAACAAAATAACGAAAAAGCGACGACTTTGGGTTAAGGGCCCGAATTAACGAGTATAAAATAAGTTCAATTTGAAAAAAATAAAATTCAAATTCGCTTTTAATTGGGCAACACACGCACCAGCACCAAATATGATACCCCAAGATCCCAATCTTTGGTGCTGGGGCGTGTGTTGACCAATGAAAAGCGTTTTTTTTTTTTTTTTTCCAATTAATTTGTTTTCAT
Source organism: Saccharina japonica (assembly GCA_008828725.1). Classification (NCBI taxonomy): domain Eukaryota; class Phaeophyceae; order Laminariales; family Laminariaceae; genus Saccharina; species Saccharina japonica. Next base: position 84,125 of record MEHQ01003827.1, read on the forward strand.
CTTCGTTAACACGGGCCCTAAGGAGCTCGATCATTCAGACAAAAGATCAGCCAAAAGTGCCACTTCTATCATAGCACCCGTCTACATACACGTACCTGATGCCCATCGGGCAGATATACGGGGTCAAGCAGATCACGGGTGCGATCTACTATCGCTGTTTGAATGGCCTGGATGCAGAGCTCGCGCGGAGTTTCCACCAGTCTATGCTGAACCGACCCAGACCCCGCCGCCTGCCCCGAACCGACTCGAAGTCCCGCCAGGGCAGCCAATACCCGTAGACCAACGACCCCGTGGCGGACAGTCCGCCTTGCGCGGGGGGCTCCATGTCTGGTAGCTCCGCTTTTTGCGCTCGTGCCCGGCGTAGACATGGCTTCACTCTCTTCACCTCTGTGCCGCGGCTGGTGTCGGGCCATGACCTCAGTCAAAAAGGGGTGATAACCGTTCTTGTCTCCCACTGGGAGGAGGATGAAAGCGGTCCGGTTCTGACGGCGCAAAGCATAGAACAGTTGGAATACAAAAATACGTGGGGTTTAAACGTTCGAAGTTAACACTTACTTGCCCCGCTACTGAAGTCCTACTTCCTCCGAGTACTCGCATGGATAATATACCGGTCGGTGCCGTAATACTGCTGCTGTTGTTGGGTCATACGTACATGATATATCAGCGCATCATAGATAGGCCGGGCCAGGAGCCACTACACAAGATATACGCATGGATGGGCTGCGCCAGGCAACAGGCAGCAGCGAATTGGCATGAATGGGATGAACACACGTGGGAGATACTTTTGGTACGAATGTAGACGTTCAGATATCTTCTATCGCATCAGCGGTAAACTTACCCTGCGCAACTATATTATAGTAGGCTCTTCTCTCCTCACTGCAGCACATACATGCCTTGCACGTTCATCGCGGAAGGGTTCAGGGTGTTTTCCCATCATCGTCAACTGGCGTCGAACAGCGTCTGCTAGAATCAGCCCCCTCGACAGTTGGCGCCATTTGAGACTAAAAACCATCGATCAGACGAATTGAACGCACGGCACCGGAGCTATCAATAGTGACGTTCGGGCTTTCACCGCTAGACTACCGGGGCGTTCAAAGTCGACACAGGCTATTTTGCCAAACAAATTTGGTGTCTCATTACCACCCTGATATTTTGCAATGATGCGGTAAGGAGAGTAAACAGTGCCATGAAGTGACATGCTCGTCGTATTGAGTACGACCAGCGCAACACACAGACACCAGCAACCCAGATACAACGACAGGGAGGAACAGCAAGAAACAGAAAGAAATAACGGCTACAAACAACAGCGATGATGTCTAGTGTTATATAGCGCAGTAGATAGACACCAGAGCATTCATTAGGCGTTGCGCTGTTGCGCTGGCGCAACATTTGAGTAAAATCAACCGTTTTTCGCAACAGACGCCGCGAGGCTGGTTGCGCGCAGCGCAACACGCATTTGTGGGCGCGGAACATTTTTCGCCCCAGGTGTTTTTTGTCGTTGCACGTGTTTTTCGCGCCGGAGGCTAGAACACGTTTTTGGGGTCTGTTGTTGTAAATCGGCGTAGGCGGTTTTTTGTTTTCAACCCGTTATTTGTATACTTCGCCGTAGGCGTTATATTTTTTAAGCACCTGTTGTTGGGCACTTGGCCGTAATTGATCATATGTTAGGCCCGTTGTCCTATTCGCCATAGTCGAACACAAAAAGTAGGCACTTTTTTTTTCTATTCGCCGTACGAAGTAACCGAAAACTAATTGAAAGGCTATTTACTTTGTTATATAGCGTATATTCGCGCATATATCGAATTTGTTTTCCGCCTGCGGCGGCCCTCCGGGGGCCTTCCGGGGGCCCTCAGGGAACACCCTGGGGGGGCTCCCGGGGGGGGGGGCTGTGGGGGGCTTGCGCGACTGCGGCGCGCAGCGTAGTACTATTCGTGCGTACATGACGGAGTACGCCCTTACTTCAATAGCACTTCATGCTACTGACTTAGATAGATAGGCTGGTACGTACACCTACTATTAGTATTATACCTGCTACTATGATACGACATTGTTCCCGGTCAGCGACTTAGTAGGCTACTGGCTACGGCTGCTGTAGCAAAGTATAAATATCTACATCAACATAGTTATCGGGTACCTCTTGGGGATTGAGTGGCCAAAATCGGGTATACCCGATGGGTTTGTGGCCAGCGTCGGGTGGTGGCCGGTGTTGGCCAATGAGATGGCGCCCTGGGGTCGTCGCGGCTCACTAAAATACAATGGTACCCTGTTTTGGCCACAAACCCATCGGGTATACCCGATTTTGGCCACTGCTCTAAAATATACCTCGTATACCAGGTATAACTACGTAATAATACCCGGTATTTCATACCAACCGCAGGTCGGCTCGGAATGCTGAGTATTTGGCATTTATGAAAAACCTGAGATTTGGGGCGTAGAACTCCAAGCTGACGTTCGCAAGAACCATCGTCGTTCTTGCGATACGTGCGTTCTAAGATGGGCGGCACCGATGCCGCCCTTTCCACATCTGGCTCATCATATGCAACGTGCATCCCATGTGAGAAAGTAATGGTATCATTGTTCGGTTTTTGGAACTGCATTGATTGCATCTCGTATGTTGATGGGGTATTATTGTAAGCTAGGTATTGTAGTTGGGACACAACATGCGATCAGCGATCAGAGTTATTTATGTATTGGGATAGAACACGTATTATGTATGAGAACAGTTGCTTGTGTACCACATACATACGTCGTTATCAGTATGATCTAAGTAATTAATGACGGGATACGGCTTACGGATAACGTTATCATAATACGTGCTTATTATATTTAGAACAAGGAATTACACTTCGTATGGTATGTACGATAGCGTGATGACATAGTATGGCATGTGAGCGCTTATTTATATATTTATTCATTTTTTTAATTTTTAATGTATTGTTTATTTTCGTCCCATTTATTATCTTCGCACTTCCGTCTTTCTCCCTCCCTGGTCGTAACTCAGATTCGGGGTCACAAAGTAGGCCCCTCTCCCTCCTCCCCCAGCACGGTTCTTGCCTTGCATTTTTATCGCGAGAAGACTTGAGCCTTTTCTTCCCTCGTCGACTCGCATCGAAATGTGCCTACCCACGCTACTAGGCGCTCTCAGCAGTTGATTCCGTTTTTTTTTTTCCTATGGGTATTTATTGCTCGGGGATGAGGCGAGCTTGAGGGAGACAAGCCCACTCTTGGAAACTTCAACTTCCTTTTTTACTTTCTTTTGTCTCCTATTTTCTCCCTCTGGGACAATTTATTTTCCCCCTCCTTCGGAGATGACGATCATAATTTACACTTTCACCTATCTTTCCATCGCCGTATGGCGCCTCGACTGTCGATCCACCGCTTTGCGTGAGCAACGCCGAGCACCTCTGCACCGGGTTCATCCAACAACCCACCCCCATATTTTCGGTTGTAAGTAACACCGTTGGAAAGATGAACTACTCGGCTTTCGTTGCAACCTAACTACTTGTTTATAGCGAGTCTGTGTGTGTATGTGTGTTGGTGTCAATTGGGGCAGATGTAGATACTTTGCTTCACAAAAAAAGGAAATGTTTGGCCGAAATCACAATTGAAACAAAATTGTTCTGAGATATTATCAAAATGGTAATAATGAGGAGATATTGATGCGAAGCGGCCGCTAGGCCGCGAGCATCAACAGATGCTCTTCATAATGGGTTGGGTATCTGCCCGTGGGGGTGTACCCCCCTGGTCGCGAACGGACACAAACGGACAAAAAACAGTTCTGAAAGCTGCCACAGCGTGGCTTTATTTAAAGAATCCTTAATATTGAGGTTTGTCCCTCGCACGTCCCTCGTTCGCTTTGCTTTTGGCGTGCGACGCGTACACCGAACCGATTCAGACGCGCTCGGGACTGATAGACGCCCGCTATTTATGCTTAAAGTATCGTACTGCTCGTGTCGAAAGCGGTGCCGAGATCGCAGAGCTAGGCCATAGTGACTGCCCTAGCTAACTCTTACCAGTGGCAATTGTCACTGGGATTTTATACTCAACCTCCGCGCTCTCGCTCAAGCACCAAGTCCAGATTTGCACCTGCAACAAAACAAGCAAACCGCACCACGAGCAAACGCTATACCACCACCACCACCACCACCACCACGACCACCACCGCCACCCTCGCCCCACCAGCCGAAGGAGCACCGGAAGCTGTTGTTGCTCGTAGTAGCTGGTGGGCGTTGGTGGGGTCTTGTTCCCGTGGTCTGGTGATGGTGGTCGGGTGCTTGCTCTGTGGTGGCGATGCTGGCTGAAGAAGAGAGACCTGCTGCAACAGGCAGCTTGTTTCGTGCTGCGTGCGTGGTGCTTCGTTGCTGGGTGCTGTGCGTCATGGATGCTCGGTGCTTGGTTTTGTCGGGCGGGAGGGGTCTTTGGGACACGAACAACATCAGGCGCAACGTTCGTTCGTTAGTGTTATTGAGAGGTGCTTTCCTCCCGTCTCCCATCGTATCCATCCCCCGAGACCGCTTGCGACGGAGCACACGACATGTTAACCTATGTTATACTACTCGTACTATACTACTTCTACTACTGCTACGGCTACTACTACTACTACTATACCACTACTACTACTACTACTACTACTACTACTACTACTACTACTACTACTACTACTGCCACTACTACTATTAATACTACTTCTACTACTGATCGAGATTGACGAGTACCGGAGCCGCTTGCCGCCTAGGGTTCCTCTGTTTTCTGCAGCCTCTATTTTGCGGTATGTGTTAGTTTCGCCCCTCTTCCCCTTTCCCTTTCGTTCGTGTTGACCCCTCATCCTGTTCGTCCTTCCCACGGGTTGGGGGTCGAGGGACTTCCTTGCTTTTTTCGCGTCGCAACGAACCTGGTTACAAACGTACCGGTGCGTGGTACGTTTCAGCAGTGATTTGTTTGAACTACGGTAATTACGGGTAACATAGGTAACTTATAACATTGCGGGTAACCACGAAGAAACGGCAGCTACGATTACTCTTAACAAACTCCAAACGGTTCCTGTGTACTCAATACTCCCAGTACTCTTGGCAGTAGGTTGTCGCCTTTAAAAGCAATTTTCTCCAAGTCGCGGGACGGCCTCTATGTGAGAGTGTTTTTGTTAAAAATGCGGATGAACTTGTCGAAACGGTGCACAACAGATGGCAGGTGATCAGGTGATCGATCGTAGTAGTATACGTAAAGGCTAGAATACGTAAAGGCTAGTATACGTAAAGGCTGGGCATTGGCGGACTTTGTCAGTACGTAGCGATGTATACCGTATTTTTCATCAAGCAGTATCTACTATAGGACGCACCCAGCACGAAACACCCAGCAACCCACGACCCCCTGAGATACGCCGAGCATCTCGTACCCGTACAGCGTATGTGTCCTGCTTCTCACACCACTTGCTTTTCCCATCAGAAGAAGAGCCGATATCTTCATGTCGCCTATAAATATTTGATTTTTATGTTGTTCCGCCGATATTTTGGGGGGCAAACGATCCAGACTATTCGCGAGTTCTGGATGTTCCGCCCCGTGGTCTATTCGGTCTGTTCGGCGGTGACGTGGATACGTACTGCTGTAGTCGTTTTTGAGGTTGTCGCAGATGGTCAAACGGGGGTATGGTTTCGGTCGAACGGGGTGAAAAAAGTGGTCAATCGGAGGGAGTAGATAAATTTAGTAGGTACGTGGGGTTATCCCCCCCCGAGATGTGGTCAAACGGGGGGCTTAGTTTGCTCCCTCGTGCGCCGCCGTCCTGTAAGGCCCAAAGACGTGCCTAAAAAAAATAAAACATGTGCGTGCTTGGCATGAGCTTCGGGCATCTCGCCAGGCCTTCGGAATGGCGTTTGAGGCCTGTTTGGGCCCGCGGGAGCCCTTTCCGCGGGCACATATTGACCCTACCCCCAAATGGCCGTAAAACCAGGGGGTATACCCCCAAATGACCATTGCCCTAATTCAAAAGCCCATCGAACTCCGCACTTAGATATATATAGCTTGTTAAAACAGCACACCTAATGGGAATGGAATCCCTGTTTTCGGGTATATTGGTCGTAAAGAGTCGAAGAACAAAAACAATAACTATGAACTCATCTTCCCCTTCGCGAGAAGTGATTTACTCGTTAATATGGGCTTTAAGGAACCCTGGAAATATAAATAAATCAACTTGGCAAGTCTTTTGCTAGTTTGACAAGTAAGTATAACTTGCACAACATAGAATTTTGACAAGTTCTTCGCTACTTACGCCGAAAGCCACATAAACTGTACCAATAAATATGAAACTATCTCCATTGAAAGACACATACCTGGTATACGAGAAGCGATGAGACACTCGCGAATTCAGAATAGTTAGTCTGACAGTCCCAGGTTGGTCAGCCAATGAAACGGCGTAGACGAATGAGGGGTACACACCAAACAGCGGCGTTGATTACTCGTGTGCAGGTATCGATAGACGACGAAGGCATGACATACAGAGCTCGCCATACAGCAGGAAGGAACCCATCAGTAGCAGCACACGCACGGTGGACAAACGGCCAAACCTCGACTGGCACCACAGCAACGGCGATCGCATGGTCCGCCCCAATCAACTTCAGTCGGCCTGCCGTTGCGGATGGTGTCTTGCAGTCGACGGTGTTGCCACGGGCACATCATGCTACGGCGACAAACAGCTAGCTGCATGCCCATCCATGCGCTCCAACGCGCTGCGGGAAAGAAGCCAAAGGGGGCGCCTCTCAAACTCGATCGACTTCCTCCCCAGAGCAGTGCCCCCTGACCTCAGACAATGGCACCACTGCCCGTGGGTCACGTAGCGCCATACCGCCATACAGTACGGTTGATGCCGTTATAGGAAGGACGTTTTTGTTATTATATTCGGTTTATTGGGGTTCTCTATTCTGCCAAAGTCGAAGGGTACCCCCCGTCGTCTATGTCACTTTCTGTAAAGTAACTCGTAATGTGTACTTTTTTCTTTTTTTTTTCTGCTACAGAAGTACAGGACACCTATTGATGATAAGAAACAGGAAATCTCGTCCAGGCTGGATTCAGACAGGGTGCTTTGTACACTAATTTCAAGATAACGACTCCCGAATTTCTTCCTTTCCTCTAAATTCAGCCTGTATTCGCAAGTGAATCCAACTGTCGAGAGCGAATATTTCTGGGCTGGGAAGGCAAAACCCGAACAGAGTCGACGAGGAAAGAAACTGCTGAAATATCCTCTCAACAAAAAAGCAAGGCTCGTACCGCAGTGTGAAGGGAGAACAAGAGCCTACTGGGTAAGCCCTAGCGGCTATAACACGCCAAAAACGGGTTAAGACAAGTACCCTAAGGCCCGCCGCAGGCTAAAAAAAACGGGGTAAGACACGCTGTGAGACATTTGTCTTACGTGCCTCTTATTGTCCTAAATGTCTTACTTGGATAAGGCATTTCCCTTAAACATATGTCTTAGACTTGTCTTACTGCTTTTTCTCGCCCTAGCAGGCGTTTCTATCAGGTATACGAAAATCCACAACCTTTGTCAAGCGGATTTCGCTCGAAATTGGTGCGCTATCATCCTTGAGGCAATACTTAACGACGGATATATCTTCACCATTGCCTAATTCGCCGTTCATAAAGACATACGGTGTGCATACGATCCCCTACACGAAATTAAAATATTACGATGATAAAAGCACACAATCAATCTGGTGTGATGTGGTGCCTTAAAGCTATAGATGAGACACCGCAAAGATTGTTCGCGTGTTCTCTTAGGTAGGCCAGTCAGGCCTGGAAGAACGTTCTAAACCACTAGAACGTTCCTTAATGTCGGAACTCCCGATAAGTATGAGAAGTTCTCGTAGGCATATGGGAATGTTACTATATGAAGACATTCCCATAAGTGGATAGACAGCAAACTTAGAGAAGTAGATCTAGCAGAGTAACGGAATTCCATTATTTAGCGGGGGTTCGTAACAACCCGACTTACGAGCCATTGGAGAAGAGGGCCCGAGAGCCTGGAAGAGGCTCTCGCACCCTTCCCCCCTCCTTAGCTCACTTCGCTTCTGGCCCTCGTCTTCCAGCCATCATCAGAGGTTAACAATATTAACAAGAGGTCTTTCCATATCGAAGAAGAATCTTGCTTCCAAGCTCAAGCAAAGTTATAGCGCTCTTTCATTCCCTTCCATCCTCGTCTCTACACGGTCACCACATTACACCGGGATTCTCACGCCGATTTTATGTTTTGGGCTTAGGATTTGCCCACGTGTTCTCAAAGGGTAAACCAAGGGATTGATCACTGCTCCCTTTTTGTTCCTTTTTTTTGCCCGTCGGTTTCGGCCAAAAACAACAAAAACCCTAAAAAATGTGCCTAGTCCACGAAAAAAATATGAAAATAAAAAGCTTTACCGAATGGCTTTGGAAGTCTTCGACGAAGCATGTGCCTATTATCGTATCTCACACAGGAAAAACGGTGGGAGAAAGCGTGGAGGCCATTGAAAAGTGCCCTTCATGGTGGCTGGCCCAGCTCGTACATAACATTGTACAGATTGTACGTCACAATCCAATGTCGAAGCTTGTATGTTCACACCTCCATAATATATGATGATAGCAAACGGTAGAACGGCTCAGCATATGTAAATAAGCAGGAGTACGGGTGCGTGCATGCACCAGCAGGAAGAAACATTAACAACAGCAGTACAAAAAACAGCGGACTGCACATATATATTCAGTGTGCAGCAGTATATCGCTGTGTTGTGATTGATGGTAAGATATTCATGGTTGTTGATTTATTTGTAATGAGGAGATATTGATGCGAAGCGTCCGCTAGGCCGCGACCATCAATAGA
>MEHQ01000516.1:0-142212 GCA_008828725.1 Saccharina japonica
ATATTATTTATAGGAATGCTGATTTCTTGACGATGCCGATTGATTGGATTTAGTGTGCTTGTTCCCCGTTCAGAGGCAACTGCTATTTAGCTTTTAGTTTTCGGAATCTATCAAATATGATGAGTGATTTCAAAGTAGCTTCGACGTTGTGAATTTCGATTGTTTGCAATTTGAACGAACGGAGTGTTTTTGGAAGCAGGGAGGCTGTTCAGAGTGCTAACGTACTTGGTGCAGGGATATTTATGTAACGGTATTTGGGAGTTCCACAGAGGAAATATGTGTGTTTCTCTGTGGAGCACTTGGCGGTTTGGAGCGATTTCCATCGCCTCACTCTTTGTTTCCTTTATCTTTCTCTATGTTTCTCCCCCTTTCCTGTGTCTACGGCGGTAATATATATACATCTTGGGTATATATGATACTTATTTGTACCAGTGCCCGGTTTTCATTGAGAGTTCGTTCTCTCTGAGAGTTAATTTATTTTTGATGGGTCGAAATGCCATCGAATATCATACGTACGTACGTGGTCTCTGAGGAATTAAACTATGGTGTATACAAACATTAATGCAGGTCGGCCGAATACGTACGTGATCTGCGGAGTTGAAAGATGTTGTATAACATATTTCAACTCCGCAGATCACGTACGTTCATGAATGTCCGTATACAACATCTTTCAACTCCGCAGATCACGTACGTATTCGGTCGACCTTCATGAATGTCCGTATACAACATCTTTCAACTCCGCAGATCACGTACGTATTCGGTCGACCTTCATGAATGTCCGTATACAACATTTTTCAACTCCGCAGATCACGTACGTATTCGGCCGACCTGCATGAATGTTCTTATACACTATAGTTTAATTCCTCAGAGACCACGTACGTACGTATGATATTCGATGGCATTTCGACCCATCAATAATAAATTAACTCTCAGAGAGAACGAACTCTCAATGAAAACCGGGCACTGGTACAAATAAGTATCATATATACCCAAGCCTCCCTGCCAGGGCCCGCGAATCAGGACGGGGCAGGGGGGGTGTACTTCATTTTCATGCATGCCCATCATGCCATAGTCGTGGGAAAAATTGGGTCGGGTTATCACTGAAGATCCAAATAATGGCCATCATCTACCAGGGATCGGTATACGGAGCATACGGCCAAAAACAAAATAATTAAAAAAACAGCAGCAGCATCAGCACGGGCAGTAGGCTATGCGGGTAGCTGGGTATTGGACAGTGACGGATGGCAGGTGGTCGGCAAGCTATCCTTGACGCAACACACATTACCCACATCAAAACATGTCAACCTCAACGTGCGATCGGGGGGGGGGGGGGAAAGGGGGGCAGAACACAGCAGTCAGTCCCGAGGGCAGTCTGTAAATAACAAAACCTACTACTGCCAAACAAGGGCATCGATACTGCTGTGATGCTTTTGCCGCCTCATAAAAATACGTGAACGAAGAAAACAAATAATCCAACAAAAATAAGAACCTGTTGTTCTTCATGAAGCTTCCAGCTTCCAGCTCTCGATCGCTTTGTGCCTCGCCCGGGCTGGCTTTGGCCTGGTTCTCCAGAGCACCCTCCGCACCGAACCCCGGCCAGCCACACAGGGCCCGCCTCCGTTGCCATTCTCCCCTCTTGCTCTCCTCCTCCCCTTGGCCGACCTCGGCTCCGAACACCCCTTTATCACAGTGGGGGTATTCGTTTCCTCCTTAGATGTTCCCCCATCACCCCCCTGCTCCTTTTGTCCTCGCTCTTCCTCTTCCTCCTTCCGTTGCTCGTATGATACCAGGGCTCGGTGCGCAAGTACCACACAGCTCTCCACTACCAGGGCGAGCTGCTCCACCTCGGGGCCTAAGCGCATGCCTACCGCGGGTGGCGACGGTGGCGGCGACGGGGGCGGAGGCGTCGGCGGCAGTGGCAGCGGCTGATTTTCCTGCTCCTTGCCCGTCGCAACGTCATCCATTTCGTCTCTCGCACTTACTCTATGCTCCTCCTCCTGAACCCCCTGCCACTACAAGCTTTTTCCTGCTCCTCGCCCGTCGACTGCTGCTGGTGCTGTTGTTGGAGTTGGAGTTGTTGCTGCTGCTGCTCGAGTTGTTGCCGCTGCTGCTCGAGTTGTTGGCGCTGCTGCTCGAGTTGTTGCCACTGCTGCTGCTGCTGTTGTTGCTGCTGTTGCTGCTGCTGGTACTGCTGCTGCTGCTGCTGGGCATTGACTTCCGTATACGAAAATGCAGATATCGCATACGAGTAATTGCAGATAGACTCCCCGTTTTCGCCTCGCATAAGTACAATCGGCTTGGCACTAAACAGTGCCTGCTGGCGATGCTGCTGTTGCCGTTGGAGTTTGTCCTGTTGCTTGTGTAGACACTCCTGCTGGTCAAAATACTCCTCTTGCTGTTGCCATCTATCCTCCTGCTGCTGCTGCTGCACCCATTCCTCCTGCTGCCGCCTATATTCCTGCTGTTGCTGAAGCCTCTCCCTCCTCGTCCTTTCCTCCTCTCGGATTTCTGCCCGAATCTCCAACTCCATAATTTTTAATTTCAAGCTTGCGATTTCCTCATCGCCGCCTGTTGCTCCCGTACCCTCTGGCCGCGGAGACTGATTGCCTTGGTGGCCTCGTGCATCGCCCTCTGGCGACGACTTGTTGCCCTCTAGGCCTCGTGCTCCCTCTGGAGACTTTGTTTGCGCTCCTGCGCTATGAGCTGTTCCCGTGGCCTCTGCCGGGGCGATGCTCGCCGCCTCTGCGGCTGCCGTAGCTTCTTCAGCTTGCCTGGCCCAGCTTGCCTCATCGTCGACGGGGCCGCTGCTTGGTGAGGATTCCTCTGAACCCTTCATCCTGAATACAAAACAATCAGCTCGCCCTCGAACTCTCCCGACTGATACCCAACCAGCGAGCCGTTCCAATTGAAACAGACGCTAGCGTGTTAAGGTGACCCCTGGAGGGGTACTCTGGGTCCGGGAAAGAAGTAGAAGCTCCACGTGATGTATAGATATTACCGCCGTAGACACAGGAAAGGGGGAGAAACATAGAGAAACATAAAGAAACATGAAGTGGGGCGATGGAAATCGCTCCAAACCACCAAGTGCTCCACAGAGAAACACGCATATTTCCTCTGTGGAACTCCCAAATACCGTTACATAAATATCCCTGCACCAAGTACGTTAGCACTCTGAACATGTACAACAAACAACAGTCCGTGTAGGTCCGTACGCTGAATCGTAAGGGTTACAAACGATGCTACTACTGCAGTACTGTAGATTATGGTGTTCATGCCGTTGCTCAGAATAGTGACTCAGGCTTGATGTGCTCTTCCGAGATGCTATCTGGCAAGTTCTTGCCGCCGCCAAATTCGTTGCCGCAGCAGTGACAAACCCACGAGATATCCCCCTCTTCACGACCTTCTTGAAGAAGTATTTATCCAGCCAAGCCTGCCGATCCCACGGCTCTTCAGGGCCTTCTGGTCCACCTTAGAGCGAGCTCATAGCTCCTTCGTACCGCTTACTACTGCTACAATCGCTGTCACACTACGCAGCTGCGGTCTATATAGGTCGCAGTGCCGCCTAGCAGTATTGTAGTACTACGGAAGACCTTGTATCAAGCAGGGAAAGGGGGGGGGGGGGCTCTCTACCGTCCCCTGTTTTCATTTTTATATAGTTATTGATAAGGCGTAGAGGGGGGGGGCGTTGTCAGGTACCCCCCCCTCCTGTCGGGAGGGTCGAAGTTGAACAATTCGACGTGAGGTGTCGAAAAACAAATTTACGGTCCCCCTCGGTGAGCTCGAGGATTTCGTCAAAGCTCATCTTTGCTAGCTGAGCTGAGTGTAATACTTTGATCATATATGAATATGATGATGATGATGATGCGTTGTTCTTTGTTTTATAAATCGGAAGTACAGCAGTTGTATTAATGCTCGTATTATATGATATGATATAGATGCAAAGATGAGTTTCGACGAAATCCTCGATCTCTCACAGCTGTTTGTTGTTTTTTAATGGGCATTAGCCAAAATTAGGTATACCTTCGCACTTTGAGCCATATATAGGTACACTGCGTAATGTACACCGGAAACGGCTTCCTGGCCCGCCTGGTATTGGGCCTGCGCTCCATTGTACCTACAAATGGCTCAAAGTGCGTAGGTACACCTATTATGGGCTACTCATTTTACGTATCACCTATTTTTGGCTTCAACTGTACCTATCAATGGCTCGAACGATCACTTTTTGGCAACTGAAATATGGACAGACGGCCACACCAGATGCCGGGGCTGTCAACCAGCCGACCGTACCTGTCTTCCTCATATGTATATATCCACCCACGGTTGCTATGGGATGTTGTTCCGGACAGAGCCAACGGCTGTGTAGCTCAGACCCCCTTAACCGTATGGTATTTATCTGTACACGTATAAAATATACCAAAGTTGCTCCTACTATTACTCCACCACAGTATGTGTATTGTACTTTCAGCATAATGGCATGGACACACTCGTCATTGCTGTTTCTCCGCATCGCGATCACACTGGTTAACCCGTTGAGAACTGGTCCCACGTATTTGGGGACAAACTACTTGGAATTAGTGTGGGACATATTTTTCAGTCCTGGATGGGTTAATGGCATGTGGCCCAAACGACTAATATCACATCTGGTTGACAGGTACGGTCGGCTGGTTGACAGCCCCGGCATCTGGTGTGGCCTTCTGTCTATATTTAGTTGCCAAAACGTGATCATTCGAGCCATTTATAGGTACACTTGAATCCAAAAATAGGTGTTACGTAAAATGAGTAGCCGATAATAGGTGTACCTACGCACTTTGAGCCATTTGTAGGTTCAATGGAGAGCAGGCTCAGTATCAGGCGGGCCCGGAAGCCGTTTCCGGTGTACACTACGCAGTGTACCTATAAATGGCTCAAAGCGCGCAGGTATAACTATTTTTGGCTAATCCCATTTTTTTTGTTTTATAGATGTCTGAATAGGTGTAACTTTCGTTTATTTTATTTTTAAAAATATGCATGAACGAAGTAACAATATAGGAACATTATAACAGTACTGCTGCCGCTGCTGTATCATATCACACAAGTATCACACGTAACAGGCGGCCCCGGTGGAATGACAGGTAAATCTCGTCTCTGTTAGAGTCAAGGTCGTGAGTTCGAGCACCCCCGAGTGCATGTTCTTATCAAAAATACATAGGGACTTTTTCTCGCAAAAAATATCTTGACTTCTTACTTAATACGTAGTGGATAGCTCGTGGGCGTGAGTTATTTGTCAGCAAAATTCGATGAAAATGGACGAGCGTTGGGAATGCTGGACCCTCTGCGCGATAAAAATCAAGGCACGAACCGCAGTGGGGAGGAGGACGTACAACCCGCGCCAATCGGCGTGGGGTCGTGCGCTCCGTCTGATAAGCACATTTGGGACAGGACGGCCTCCTATGCCGAGGCAGTTATCTCATCAGGGGGTGGTGAACATGGGTGGGGGTGAGAGCTGGCACAACGCTGCTACAGCGAGGGGCGGGTTCACCTTGAGGACAGCGTGCACCCCCCTGCCCGTAGGGGGGAGGGGGTGTGCCCCCTCCTGCTCGACCCGGGTGCGAACGCACGACAAAAAAAGCAGATCGGCGTGTGACCACCAGTGCAGAGGAGAAGGGAATAATCATGACCGGCGGTCGTGACAACCATGATTTATTCCTGATTTAGTTATGATATTTGGTTGCGTTTGGTGAACTTACTGAGAATGCGTCCTGCAATGACAGCCCCGCTTGCTGTGAATTGGGATAACTGGCAACGCGGTACATCGGGGGGGGGGGGGCGCCCTGAACTCACCAGAAAAACGTGCGGTCCCCGATGAGTGTATTCATATGCCCCATGTAAATTAGGGTCCGCTTATATGCGGCTACGGTTACCAACCCCCTACCCGAGAGTTTGGGTGTCCTGTAATCTGAAGCCGTCAGGAGACTATTGCCAATCGCATGCGGGTCAGTCTCTCCACAGCGAAACAACCGGATATTTATTTTGGGGCCGATGAGAAACAATTGGTGGTAACCACATGGTAGCACCACACAACACGCTCGTGGGCGAGAACCGAGAGAGCATAGACGCATACAAAGAAAGACATACCCATTTGCATCGTGCTTTCCGTGGTGACCGTCCTGCGGTCGTAACTTGCCCTTGTTTCCCGAATCCGTGTGCTATGCGGCGGTTTAACCCTCGCCTCGGGATACGCAACTCGCGCCGATTGGTGCAGTGTCCTGTTGTGCGTCTCGTTTAAAAAGCACTTTTGGGACAGGGCGGTGACCGATGCAGAGGCAATCATCTCAATAGTGGGCTGAACATGTAGGGGGAGGGAGGGGGGGAGCACAACGCTGCCACGCCTCCCCACACTATTAACACATTTCGGTGTTCCTTTACGTCTAGGTGTGTCGCGGTACGCGCAGAATGGAGGCGCGGTAGAGGGCGCACCCATCCAGGTGCTGCAGGGGGGGCAGAAGGGGGGCGGTCGAGGAAGACCAACCCCGGCCACCCCTCGCCGGTGAGAAAAACAAAAGAAGAAGAAGAAGAAGATGTAACAACAAAACATAATAAAACAAACAAAATAATATAATACCAGTCCGACATTTTATTTAGGGCCGATTGGGAACTAACGAAACTACTGAGAGAACGACTACGAATCTCACGGCCGGAGTTCGATTCTCGGCATCCCCACAACCACCCTCTTATTTTTTAACACTTTTTTTTTTCAAATTATTTTTTTTTCCTTTGTGAATGTCGTCACAACCAAGGGTAGCACTCGGACCAGATTATGTGAAATCACCGGTTGAGGGCAATGATGTATGATAAGCATCGCAACCAGCAGTTCTTGAGATGGCTAAAAGTACCAAAAAAAACACAGTAAAAACTAATGTAATAAAACTCATTTTTTCGGCCTGGGAGAGCTCGGTAAAACTCAGAAAAATCCTTACTGGAAAAATTGCGCGAAATCCCGGGAATCCGGGAGGGGATGATAACGAAGCATCCCCGGGTCCATTTTTGTTTTTTGAATGGTCTACCTATGACCCCCCCCGGCCTGCCTCCCTGCTGAGGTAGGCCGAGGTCCGTAAGTGGACTTAAACCTCGAAAGACCACCCAACCCAGACGGATACACGGTCCCTAGCACCGTTCAGAGGGGGATCCTGAGTCTGGCAGTCGGGAGTTACCGCTATCGTGAGATCAGGGTAACTCGCGACGCAGCTAGCTCGGGTGGCTGCAGATGGGGTTAAACCCTAACGCCCCGGCTTGGACACCGGGGCCATGCAGCAGCAGAGAGCACGGAGAGGGTGGCGGAGTGACCGCACACCGTGTGGGTATGCACCAGAGAGAGGAAGGAGGAGAATCCAGAGCTGGAGGGTCGAGCCGCTCCGGGATGAGGCGTATCTCTGGTACAACAGACACGCACCGGGTTAACTTTTTTTACTATACCCCGAGAGTGCGCAAAGCAACAGAAAAAAACAGATAAAAAGGGCACGAAGGAGGAAAAGGAGGGGACGGGCGAAGCGTAGGCTGGCTAGGAAGGCACCACGCATCGCCCGGGAGAGGCAGCAGAGTACACTTGTTAGGGTAGCAACCTGGAATGTGCGGACTCTGGCTGTAAAAGGGGCTAACGGCTATGGGAGAGCCTGCAGCATCCTGTACGAGGCAGCGAGACTAAACGTTTCGGTGTTAGGGCTACAGGAGACAAGGAGGGCAGGCCGAACGGAATTCGCAGCAGCAGGGTTTCGGGTGTTCTGCTGTGGCACGGAGACAGGTGGAACACACGGTGTGGGAATAGCCGTTAAAGAGTCAATGTGCAGGAACTCTGCGTACACCACCGAATATATCGATGAACGCCTTATGGCCATGAGGTTTGAGATAACGGGCAACCGCGGAGCGGTCAACTTCGTAGCTGCGTACGCCCCAACAGAGGTCGCAACCGCCGACAGCAAGCATAGGTTCTGGGAAAAACTTGACAGCCTCGTGCGGGGGATCCCTGCCAAGGAGTGTGTCTACGTACTGATGGACGCCAATGCGCGGACGGGAGAGAGGGTGGATGGAGAGGACGAGCGTATCATGGGCGAGCACGGGCGTGATAAGCTGAACGACAATGGCAGGCTACTGCTGACCTTCGCAACGGACAACAGACTAGCAATCACGAACACCTTCTTCCCCACACGTAAGGGTGGGATATGGCACACATACAACGGCGTATCGGGGGACGAATGCCGGCGCATCGATTACATCCTCACGCGACAGGCACACCGCGGCCGAGTGTCCAACGTAGTCGTCGTTCCCCAACCGGTACGCCCAGTAAAGGCGGACTCAGACCACAACATGGTGGTAGCCACCGTCGACCTCGGTGGCAGACTCGCCCACAACCGAGCAGTGCGGACCAAACCGAAACAGCAGCAGTTCAGCCGACAGGAATTGCAGGTCGAAACAGCACGACGGGCGGTGAGCGAGCGGTTCATCCACAACCTCGATCAACTTCGAGTACGAGTACTCCTCGTAGCTTTTACGTATCTAGTTATATTACCGACTTGTGACTTCGACGTATTGATATATTGATATGCTACGATAGACGAGTATAACATTCGCGAGAATGTAAAACAGGAACAAAACAAAAAAGTATGGTACGTATATATGATACCTGGTACACAACATCACGCTTTGTTTGCATTTCAATATCATATTATTCCCCGGCCTGCCTCCCTGCTGAGGTAGGCCGAGGTCCTTAAGTGGACTTAAACCTCGAAAGACCACCCAACCCAGACGGGTACACGGTCCCTAGCACCGTTCAGAGGGGGATCCTGAGTCTGGCAGACGGGAGTTACCGCTATCGTGAGATCAGGGTAACTCGCGACGCAGCTAGCTCGGGTGGCTGCAGATGGGGTTAAACCCTAACGCCCCGGCTTGGACACCGGGGCCATGCAGCAGCAGAGAGCACGGAGAGGGTGGCGGAGTGACCGCACACCGTGTGGGTATGCACCAGAGAGAGGAAGGAGGAGAATCCAGAGCTGGAGGGTCGAGCCGCTCCGGGATGAGGCGTATCTCTGGTACAACAGACACGCACCGGGTTAACTTTTTTTACTATACCCCGAGAGTGCGCAAAGCAACAGAAAAAAAACAGATAAAAAGGGCACGAAGGAGGAAAAGGAGGGGACGGGCGAAGCGTAGGCTGGCTAGGAAGGCACCACGCATCGCCCGGGAGAGGCAGCAGAGTACACTTGTTAGGGTAGCAACCTGGAATGTGCGGACTCTGGCTGTAAAAGGGGCTAACGGCTATGGGAGAGCCTGCAGCATCCTGTACGAGGCAGCGAGACAAAACGTTTCGGTGTTAGGGCTACAGGAGACAAGGAGGGCAGGCCGAACGGAATTCGCAGCAGCAGGGTTTCGGGTGTTCTGCTGTGGCACGGAGACAGGTGGAACACACGGTGTGGGAATAGCCGTTAAAGAGTCAATGTGCAGGAACTCTGCGTACACCACCGAATATATCGATGAACGCCTTATGGCCATGAGGTTTGAGATAACGGGCAACCGCGGAGCGGTCAACTTCGTAGCTGCGTACGCCCCAACAGAGGTCGCAACCGCCGACAGCAAGCATAGGTTCTGGGAAAAACTTGACAGCCTCGTGCGGGGGATCCCTGCCAAGGAGTGTGTCTACGTACTGATGGACGCCAATACGCGGACGGGAGAGAGGGTGGATGGAGAGGACGAACGTATCATGGGCGAGCACGGGCGTGATAAGCTGAACGACAATGGCAGGCTACTGCTGACCTTCGCAACGGACAACAGACTAGCAATCACGAACACCTTCTTCCCCACACGTAAGGGTGGGATATGGCACACATACAACGGCGTATCGGGGGACGAATGCCGGCGCATCGATTACATCCTCACGCGACAGGCACACCGCGGCCGAGTGTCCAACGTAGTCGTCGTTCCCCAACCGGTACGCCCAGTAAAGGCGGACTCAGACCACAACATGGTGGTAGCCACCGTCGACCTCGGTGGCAGACTCGCCCACAACCGAGCAGTGCGGACCAAACCGAAACAGCAGCAGTTCAGCCGACAGGAATTGCAGGTCGAAACAGCACGACGGGCGGTGAGCGAGCGGTTCATCCACAACCTCGATCAACAACCAGGTGAGCCAGCGACCACCACAGCGGGGATGGCGACGTTGTTTACCAATGCCCTCCTCGACGCGGCGCAGACAGTACTACCCGAGGAACCGCGGAGACGACGCACGCAGGAGTGGTGTGAGACCCCAGCGACGAGAGCAGCTTTGGAGGAGGCCCTTGCCAAGCGGCGGGAAGCGCGCCGCGCGATGAGGGGCAATTGGACCACAGCGACATGGAGGACCCTCAAAGCAGCATGTAAGGGAGTGACCGCAGCAGTCGAAACGGGCATTTATGCCCACCTCGATAAGTACGTGGCGGAGCTCGAAGCGGTCTACAAGGACCGCGACATGAGAGGGCTGTACAAACACCTTAAGAGATCAGTGGGCCTCAGCGGGAGACAAGCGGGGGGACAGCAGTTCGTCACGGACGAGAAAGGCGTGCTGCTCCGGAACAAGGAAGACATCCTCCAGCGGTGGGCGGGATTCTTCGGCACCCTCCTCAACACCAAGTCCCCCACCCTGAACCCAGACATCGCCGAAAAAGTGACGCAACGACCAGCGACGCGAGCCACCCGACGGTTGGGAGCGGCGCCAGACCTCGAGGAGGTGGAACGGGCAACGAAAGGCCTGCAGAACTGGAAGGCACCCGGCCATGACTCCCTCCCTGCCGAGTTGCTCAAGATCGATGACGACGAACCCGTTGTCCTGGAGCGCCTTCATGCCATCCTTGTCGACGTGTGGAACGGAGGAGAGATCCCGCAAGAGTGGAAGGATGCAACCATCAAAGTGCTGTACAAGAAGGGCGACCGGTCCAACTGCAACAACTTCAGGGGGATCTCGCTACTATCGCACGTAGGCAAAGTCCCCGCCAAACTCATCACCAACCGCCTAAGCGCCTTCTGCGAAGCCAACAACATCCTTCCGGAGGAACAGTGCGGCTTCCGACCTGGTCGATCCACAGTATGCATGCTGTTCGTCGTGCGCCGACTCCAGGAACTAGGGCGGAGAAGGAGAATACCGCTCTACATGTGCTTCGTCGACCTACAGAAGGCCTATGACTCGGTGGACCGAGAGCTGCTATGGAAGGTGCTGGCCAGGGCCGGGGTTCCTGCGGAGATGGTCGCCGTCATCCGCCAATTCCACGACGGAATGCGGGCCCGGGTGCGCATGGACGATGGAGAACTGTCGGACTGGTTCTTGGTCACGCAAGGCTTGCGACAAGGGTGTGTGCTGTCCCCACTGCTGTTCAACGTTTTCTTCGCCGCGGCCCTAGAGGTCGTTATCGTACGATTCAGCGAGGACGATGGTATCATGCAGAACCTAGTGTTCCTGAAGGAGGAGACGGGAGCGGGGACGGAGACACCACTCGACCGCGTACGGAGGGCGGTGTGGGGGATGCTGTATGCCGATGACGCCGGCGTTGTATCGAGGTCCGCCGACGGACTGGCGAGGATGATGACCATTATCGTGCAGGTGTTTGGGGAGTTCGGGCTGACGGTGTCGGAGAAGAAGACGGAGACTCTCCTGATGCGCGTAAAGGAGAAGCAGCCAACACCGCCCCCGCCGCCGCTGATAATCGAAGCAGCGGGGCAGAAATACACCCAAACCCACGAGTTCCGGTACCTGGGCGGCCTCGTCAACGAACATGGCGACCTCACCCGGGAGATCAACTTCAGGAGCAGAGCAGCGTCGGCGTGCGTCAGGAGGTATGGCCCGGAGCTCTTCGATAGGCCGGGAGCACCGTTTCGACTCAAGGCCCGCCTGCTTCAAGCGGAGGCGATGGAGGCACTGCTGTACGGTTGCATGACATGGGCCCCACGTCGCGACCACTACCGACTGCTGCGGACGATACACCACCGGCTGCTGCTGCGAGTTATTGGGTACCAGCGCAAGCAAGGCACCTACCGGCAGCTGTCCTACGCCCAGGCCCTGAAGAGGGTCGGGTGCCAGAGCGTGGAAGCCACTGTCCGGCAACGGCGCCTACTGTTCGCGGGGGCCGTGGCAAGGCAGCCAGACGGGCGACTCCCGAAACGACTGATGTTCGGGGAGCTGGGGGGGGGGAAGGACCCGGGCGCGGGGTGCCCGGAGCGGAACTGGCAGACGTGCCTGAAGGACGACTTCAAAGCGTTCGGAGCTACGCACGGCTCTACGGACGACCAGAGACGTGTCTTCGGAATCCCGAATTCAGTTTGGGCGGAAGCAGCGAAGGTGAAGGGAGGAAGGCAGTGGTACAAGGGAGTGCTGCAGGGAGCTGAGAGGTTTATGACCTCCTGGCACAAGGAAGAAGAGGAGGCTAGCCGGAAACGAGCGACCGAGCGAGAAAAAGAGCGCAGCAACAACAAAGAGACACCAAGAACCAACGGGACGGGAGGGGTGCGGAAGAAGGGCGAATCGGCGAGGGAAGGAAACAAGCGAGAAATGGCGGACCGAGTGGCGCGATATGTGCCGGATTGACTGTCCTGGACTGTTTGTTTGTTTGTTTGTTTGTTTTGTTATTTTTCCCCCTCCCCCCCACCGCCGCACCATTGCACCACCCCCTCGGGATGACGTGTCAATGTGTTGTCTCTGCGGTCTTGTCTGTGTGAGTGTTTGCTTGTACTTTTGACTTGTCTCTTTGTCTTTGTCTTCGTCTTTTTCCCTTCGTTGCTTTTGACCTTTTGCAGTTACACTGCTCGCAGGCCGGGGGTACATCAGTCACACGGGACCATAGTTCCCTTCCCCCGTATCATGTCTGCGTTTATAATCGGGGTGGAGGACTCGATTTGTTTGCCTGACCGGTGTGAACCCGGCACGGAACACCCCGGCATTATAGGGGCACCAAGATAGAATCAGGGGGCGTGTACCCCCGATTGGTGATGTTGACTTTTCCATTTTTATTTTTACCTTCACATAGCGTGTAGAGGGGAGCGGAGGGCTCCAGACTATCTGTTTTTGACTGGCTTTGATCGCTTTGCGGACCCTTCGGGTTCCACTTTTATTTCAGTATACCTTTTTTGGGTAAGTTAGCATGTGACCACGGGAATCGACCGTGTCAAGTGTTGGATTAGTACGGACAGATGGAGGTACTGGATAGAGAGACCGGCACGGTTTTTTAATGTGAAGACAACAACAACAACCCTCTCTTCATAATGATACAACTATAAAAGATTCTTAGTTTTACTTAACGGTACTTATATACACCGTATTAGAGATCGGTCTTATATTTATTGTATTACGGATCGGCCCTATATAAAATGTCGGACTGGTACGAAGTATAGAATAAATAAATATTCAAAATCACAACCTCATGGAGACAGCCCTGTGGGCGGTGGATATTTCGGTGGCCGTTTGTCTTTGCTTCTCATGCTGGCGATGCCATAGATGGGGGCAAAACGATGTGCTTGGGGCTCCATGCGGTCTAAAGCTGTCAGGACCATACCGCACCTGATAGGTATTCATTATTACTTCCTGTTAATATCCTCCCTTGCGGTAAGTTCTACAAACAAACGAGGGAAGTAGGCATGCGCCAGGCCGGCATCGGAGACAGACCCATGCAGGGAAAAACGTAGGTATATTCGGCGGTGGCCTACCTTTTCATATTATTTCGACATTTTGTTCCGTCACTTATTGAATACACCCTCCGCAACAATAGGCCCGTGTACTGTGAGTGCAGCGGCCGCGTCGCTGCGCGTGTTGTCAACCCCTTAAAGGGGGGAACGCAGTACACCCAGGGTGTCCGACGCCGTCTTAGACCGCCGAGAGACTACACGATACCCGATGAATACTTAAGGTGAATTGTGTTTGTCTACCCTCGTTACTTAACGTATGGAAACACACGAGAAGATGAGAGTAGGGATAGGCAGTTACGGCATCGAAGAGAGCCATATGTGCTGTGGATTAGGGGTGCGGCTACGCTGCTCATATCGTTAGCCCCTTACAGGGTGCAATACAGTATAGTTCGGCTTCCCCTGCTGCTTCAATTAGACAGGAGACACGGTGAGATAAAAACACATTTCTCGCGATACCAAGGCACCCGGTGTTTACTATTGATGGGGCGTCCGGGTTTGCGGCTCAAACATACACACAAGGAATGCACAACTATACCGTTCCGCCACCGAAGACAGCCTCGTGAGCGGTGAAGTTGTGTGGCCGCTATACGGCCCATGTTGCCAACCCCCTCACACGCAACAACATAAATTTGATTCGGGCTTCCTACAGTCTAAAACCGGTAGGAGCCATACATACGTGTACGAACTGTTGTATTGTTTGGTTTTTGCTGCCGTTCCCTTCTTGAGCTTCTTGTGGAAACACAAGAGTAGAGTGGATTATGCGGTGCCAGCACCGAGAACAGCCTCGTGTTCTGCGAAGACCAGGCTGTCGCCGTTGTGCGGCTCACATTGTCAACCTCCTACGTAGGACAACCCATGCGGGTTCGGGCTTGTTACGGTCCGAAACTGACAGGGCACTATATATGTATATTTATTGTTTTACCCGTTTAGTATTTATTTGTCTATTGTGAGGGTATTACCTGCTGAGCTATGGGGGTAAAAGATCGATCGATTACCCAGCCCAGGGTAATCCTTATAACATCCCCCCCCCCCTGAACGGCGGCATTGTAGGGATGCGAGGGTCTATGGTCATATGACTACGGCCGTGCACAACATGAGTACACCCCCCCCCTGAACGGCGGGATATTTGAGATGTCGGTGCCGTATACGGACGTACGTTGCCCTACCCGCGTCGTTTCAATCCCTGGGGAACCAGGGAGACGTATGTTTTTGGGACGTACGCGCGCAAGCGTTTCTATAAAAGAAATGTTCGAAGTGAGCTTCGAACCCGTGTCCTCGACGTCGCCAAGTGTGAGGGTATTACCTGCTGAGCTATGGGGGTAAAAGACCGATCGACTACCTAGCCCAGGGTAATCCTTACAACACTATCTTTGTTTCTGGATTGTATTGTGAAAACACACGACAAGAATACTGACAGGCAGTTTGGGCACCGACGACAGACACGCGTGCTGTGAACGTTAGTGCCGCGGGGCTGTTCACGTTGCCAACTCGAGATACGGGGGGGCCAACACGGTATATATGAGGCGTCCTGCGGACTGGCACAGACATCACTCTTTCAAGGTTGAATGAACACACATACTGTCCGTGGTATTACGACAGCCCTTTGGTACTGTTGCTTCCGGGTGGCCGTCTTGCTGCCAATGTTAGGCTTACTCCTGTTTGCGGTGTAACGACATCACGATGAGGTGCTACGAAGTTTGGGAGCCATGGTGGTGAGCATAGTTTTGTCAACCCTTGTAGGGTAGCACACTATTATACCGGGATATATGCCTAAATGTATATATATATATATACAATTTGGTTTCGTCGATGACAGACTGTTACGTCGTGACTCATCCCACGGTAGGGGCGTATCAGAATTTTCTGAGCTCCTCACATGAGGAGCTCAATATCTCACCCCAAACATGATTTTGGAAACACTCGTTCGCGCAACCCGATCAGACCTTCCAATGCGGTGTAGTCCAAAAACAAACGTACCAGTAAATAAATATTAGTATCCGGTGGTTACTCACGTGAGGAGCTCAGCTGGTCAGAAAATATTAAGCCAAAAAGTGGTACCCCTACCGTGGGATTGCTCTATGTACAGACCCACATCGGACCATTGCATCACAACGTACGCACACTATAATAGGCGAAGCCTAGAACGCTACGGGGGTGGAGGTTGAAAATCCACTCCGGCCACCTCACATCGTTGGAAATACGTCGGTGACCCCCATCCCATTCATTATCTTCGCACTTCCGTCTCTCTCCCTCCCTAGTCGTAACTCAGATCCGGNTCCCACCCCCCCCCCCTTTGTCGCTGCCGCCTGCACCCACCGAGCGTTTTCGCTGGTGTCTTGGACAGCGGGTGTACGCGAGCTACAATCTGACCGGCGATTTTTACGCGTGGATGGAGGGTCGCGGCTGTCGGTTGGGACGCCGAACGTTTCTTCGGCCGCGTCTGGCGGGCTTGAATGGGGGGGGGGGGCGGGCTCCCTCGGTCGGCGACTGCGGCAAGGCAAGCGTGCCACGATAGAGGCAGAGGTATACCTTTTTCTGGCTATTTTATTTTCTGAATAACGGGGCTCCTTAACCCCAAATCGTCGGTTTTGGTTATTTTCGTGCAGTAGGTTTCATTTTCTACTTACAGTAAGTAAACCATGGAATTGGTCATCGGCTATATTATAACTCTTTTAGTTTCCTCCAAAATCAGTTTTTGGGTGGGATATAGGGCTTATCAACTGACCACTCTCAGATACTTTATGGTGCAACTCTACCGTAGCATGTGTCAAGGCCAGAAGCAGCGCCTCGCCGGGGGGGCGTGTATGTGCCTACATCGTGACCCCCAGTTCGCCGGTGGTTCAGTGGCGAGATCCGCTAGGTGCACGTACTCGTCTGGTTGCCCATCATGGAGTGCGTTTCGCATATTGAGGGTGATAGTTCGACAGGAGTATTGTTTTTTTTTTTGTATTTGTTTTTGGCGTCGAGTGACTCGGACAGTTGCAAGGCTTGAGTGTTGACCGGGCTGTGATGTTGCGCGTCGAATACGATTTCCAGTAAACTGACGACAGCGCAGGATTCCTATCGAATGCACGTAGCTGTGCACTGTCTGACGCGGGGTGACGTGGTGTTTTACGCCGGTGGCACACAGTTGGGTGACAGCAGGGCGTCTATCCCGTTAAAAAGAACGGACTAGAGAGCCTAGAGAGGGCAGCATCATACTCCATCGTATGACACCATCTACTAGACTCGCACACGTAACGTATCGGTGCACCGCCAGTCACCCCGGTGGTCTAGAGGTTAACCTCCAGGAAAAATAGCGTTGTGTTTGTGAGCTGTGCGCGTGGATACGCACAATTCGACACTTTTAAGGATGTGGTCGTAGCGTGTGTAGCAGCACGTAGCTGATGTGTAGACCCGCTTGCCGATGACCGACAAGACACAGGCTAAAATTGAGGTAAATAAGCGCGATGCCCACTGCGAGCTAAGCTTGTACGAGAAGCTTCAGATATAAAAGAAGAGAAGAAGATGATAAAGGTGACCCCAGGTCTTAGATTACTATGTCCAGGGTGCAAGAGCTCGTGAAGCGCATGTTAGAGAAGAGAGCTGAAGAGGAGTTAGAGCGTGTGCGCGTGATGCACGTGAACTCGTATAGCTCGATCCCAAAACAAAACAGGATACCCCAATAAGAAATCAAGTCATCACCCTGGCCTATTTGCCCGAAACCTCTACCGATCTTTCAGGGTAAGGAATCGTGGCAGTCCCGTTATTATATCCGCCGCGTACGTACGTGCGATACTCCTATGACACTAACGCCAGATCTTAGGCTACTACACCTCTGGTGTGTACCTGTGTGTACTTGACTTACTTTGTACTGTCTTACGAGTAGCTACGCTATGGTATGATGCTGCTTTTTGTGTACGATGTGAGTACTGCAGATTTGCTATAAGCTACCTGAGGGTTCTTGGTATCTGTACAAGTGTATACAAGAACAAAAGATCTGCTGTCACATACTGGTATTGTTATCACATGAAAACTGACTGTGATACGGAACACTTACTCGGTCACAAAGTAGGCTCCTCTCCCTCCTCCCCCACTACGGTTCTTGCCTTGGTTTTTATCGCGAGAAGATTTCAGCACTTTCTTCCCTCGTCAACGTTCGTCGAATTTTGCTTACCCACATGCATTCATTAATATCACCGACCCATACCCATATTATACCTGTACTTCGTACGTAGTCTATTGGTACAAGTATTCCGCCTTTCGAATTTCCAAACAAGATTGCAACCATTCATCAAGTTCGGGAAAACAACGTAGGTGAATGACCTATCATGACTATGCACCCCCTCTCTCATTTGTATACCAGTATCGTCTGTACGGCCATAAGGATGTCTCATTCCGTTTCGTCAATACACGTAGGCAGCCACAAACAAGACATACCAGCTAAAGCAATCAGTCGGCATACCGAATCATGCTCACATGGCCAACCTCCTACATGGGGCAATCCATGCGAGTTCGGGATTCTTACGGTCCGAAACTGACAAGGCACTATATACCTTCATTATGGTATGTTTTTACCCGATTGGTATTAATTGGTCTATCTCTATTTCTGGATGTTATTGTGAAAACACACGAGAAGAGTATTGACAGGCAGTTTGGGCATCGACGACAGACACGCGTGCTGTGAACGTTGGTGCCGCGGGGCTGATCACGTTGCCAACCCGAGATATGGGGGCAACACGGTGTATTTGAGGTGTCCTGCGGTCTGGCACAGACATCACCTTTTCAACGTTGAATGAACACAATTACTGTCCGTGGTATTACGACAGCCCTTTGGTGCTGTGACTTCCGGTTGGCCGTCTTGCTGCCAATGTTGTGCTTACTCGTGCTGCGGTGTAACGACATTATGATGAGGTGCTATGAAATATGGGGGCCATGGTGGTGAGGATAGTTTTTCCAACCCTTAAAGGGTAGCACACTATTCTACCGGGATATACACCAGTCGATGACAGACTGTTACGTTGTACAGACACACATCGGATCGTTGCATCACATACAGTACTGTAGATGCACACTAGGCGAAGCCTAGAACGCTACGGGGGCGGAGGCTGAAGATCCACTCCCGCCACTTCACACCCTTAAAAAGTACGTCGGTGACCCCCTCTCACCCACCCCCTTGTCGCTGACGTCTGCACCCATCGAGCGTTTTCGCTGGTGTCATTGGCAGCGGGTGTACGCGAGCTACAATCTGACCGGCGACTGTTACGCGTGGATGGAGGGTCGCGGCTGTCGGTCGGGACGCCGAAAGTTTCTTCGGCCGCGCCTGGCGGGCTTGAATGGGGGGGGTGGGCTCCGTCGGTCGGCGACGGAGGCAAGGTCAGGAGCAGCGCCTCGCCGGGAGGGGGGGGCTTTTTCTGGCTATTTTATTTTCTGAATAACGGGGCTCCTTAACCCCAAATCGTCGGTTTTGGTTATTTTCGTGCAGTAGGTTTCATTTTCTACTTACAGTAAGTAAACCATGGAATTGGTCATCGGCTATATTATAACTCTTTTAGTTTCCTCCAAAATCAGTTTTTGGGTGGGATATAGGGCTTATCAACTGACCACTCTCAGATACTTTATGGTGCAACTCTACCGTAGCATGTGTCAAGGCCAGAAGCAGCGCCTCGCCGGGGGGGCGTGTATGTGCCTACATCGTGACCCCCAGTTCGCCGGTGGTTCAGTGGCGAGATCCGCTAGGTGCACGTACTCGTCTGGTTGCCCATCATGGAGTGCGTTTCGCATATTGAGGGTGATAGTTCGACAGGAGTATTGTTTTTTTTTTTGTATTTGTTTTTGGCGTCGAGTGACTCGGACAGTTGCAAGGCTTGAGTGTTGACCGGGCTGTGATGTTGCGCGTCGAATACGATTTCCAGTAAACTGACGACAGCGCAGGATTCCTATCGAATGCACGTAGCTGTGCACTGTCTGACGCGGGGTGACGTGGTGTTTTACGCCGGTGGCACACAGTTGGGTGACAGCAGGGCGTCTATCCCGTTAAAAAGAACGGACTAGAGAGCCTAGAGAGGGCAGCATCATACTCCATCGTATGACACCATCTACTAGACTCGCACACGTAACGTATCGGTGCACCGCCAGTCACCCCGGTGGTCTAGAGGTTAACCTCCAGGAAAAATAGCGTTGTGTTTGTGAGCTGTGCGCGTGGATACGCACAATTCGACACTTTTAAGGATGTGGTCGTAGCGTGTGTAGCAGCACGTAGCTGATGTGTAGACCCGCTTGCCGATGACCGACAAGACACAGGCTAAAATTGAGGTAAATAAGCGCGATGCCCACTGCGAGCTAAGCTTGTACGAGAAGCTTCAGATATAAAAGAAGAGAAGAAGATGATAAAGGTGACCCCAGGTCTTAGATTACTATGTCCAGGGTGCAAGAGCTCGTGAAGCGCATGTTAGAGAAGAGAGCTGAAGAGGAGTTAGAGCGTGTGCGCGTGATGCACGTGAACTCGTATAGCTCGATCCCAAAACAAAACAGGATACCCCAATAAGAAATCAAGTCATCACCCTGGCCTATTTGCCCGAAACCTCTACCGATCTTTCAGGGTAAGGAATCGTGGCAGTCCCGTTATTATATCCGCCGCGTACGTACGTGCGATACTCCTATGACACTAACGCCAGATCTTAGGCTACTACACCTCTGGTGTGTACCTGTGTGTACTTGACTTACTTTGTACTGTCTTACGAGTAGCTACGCTATGGTATGATGCTGCTTTTTGTGTACGATGTGAGTACTGCAGATTTGCTATAAGCTACCTGAGGGTTCTTGGTATCTGTACAAGTGTATACAAGAACAAAAGATCTGCTGTCACATACTGGTATTGTTATCACATGAAAACTGACTGTGATACGGAACACTTACTCCTAAGATGGGTAATGCCTACTGACGTACAGGTAGTACGAGCTGCTTTGTAGCAGATAACCCTGTGTTATCCAGCAGCGACTCTATGATACCGAATACTGCTATAATAGGTGTCATCTTCAACCGACGCGAGTCGCCGAAAGAAAAACAATAACTGAACCCATCTCACGATGACAAGGCAAGACAGGTACCGTACCGGGGAGGGGAGAGAAGAGGCTACACAACATCAGGTATTGATTGCTACGCGCGGAATTAATACATCCCCTGGGTTGGTCGGAAGTCGTAACGGTACGTTTTTTGTGTATCTTCTTTACTGGCGATCTGGAAGATTCGAACCCTCCCGAGCTGTCTTGTATACTGATGGCGTGTGTTGCACTTCAAGATTCACAGCTACCCACACATCACTCCCGCAACTGGAGGGGGGGAGGAGAGTGTTTCCGCTATCGTACCCGCTAGTGGTTCCTAGTTGCGCATCGCAAGCCCTCGCCTCCCACATGCAGTAGACATACCCCTACGCTTTCCCGTACCACTACTTTACATTGCATGTCTCGGGACAGCATGGTATCAAGTACCATCATCATCAAATTTTATTGCACCAATCGTTGTACCGGTCGTGTGCTACCGTAGAGGTACTGTACCCTTTTGGGGCTGGAATGTTTTCTAAGTGACGGGGGGCTCCTGACGCGTGCTACGGTAGAGGTAGCACTTTTTGGCTGGATGTTTTCTGAACGATCGGGCTCCTCAATCAAAATTTGTCGGACTTTAATCAAGTTGAGTATCTACTATTCAATCGGTTGAACTCGCAGCTGACGTATTTATAATAATTTTAAGTAATTCACCGGTTGGTTGGGAGAATTCACAGCTGACGTGTTTCTTAGTTTATTATTAATTCTAGTTTATTATTGATTCTTGTGACGAAATATGTTTTAAGACTTACACTTCGGTCATGAGATTTCTCATCCGGCAGCACTTTTATTTTCCTCCAAAATCGTTTTTCCAGGGAGGCGTGACGCTCCTTAAGTGAGGAGCTCAGAAAAAACATGGTGCACCTCTATCGTAGCATGCGTCTCACTTGACCAAAACAATCGTCGGTCTTGCAGAATGTTTTATTGATAGTGTACAGCTAGCCCATGGTACCGGTCTTGCAGAATGTTTTAGTGTACAGCTAGGCCATGGCACTTTTATTTCCGTCAAAACTCAGTTTTTGGGTGAGGAGAGCTTCTGAAGTGACCGCCCTCGGAGCATACATGATGCACCTGCATGCAGGCTACCGTATCATGCGTCAGACGTACCCAAACAGCATGAATGGGCTGCCTAGAGGTATTGCCTGGCGTTTCGTTAACACGCAAAACTTGACCCCGCTACCCGTCAGATTCAATGAGTGTCATTGAATGTCTCGTCCGGGCCCCGTTGTCCAGTGTTTACAGCTGAACGCAATAAAAAATCAAAATCGCCTTTTTGTCCATTTCTGCCGAAATCTCAAAAAATTAAATAATCGGCTCATGTTGGCTCAAAATATATTAAAAAAAACACAGCCGCCTGGGTTACACAATAGAGAACGTCAACTTCATTCCAGTCCATCGTATAAACGCAAGAGCAAAACAGGCCTTCTTACCAGGTTCCGCCGCCCGCGGGTAAGATAGGCTCAACATCAACAATGCCAAAACGTTTTTTTTTAAAGCCTTGAACATCGGCACCGAAAACCGGAAATCGGGCTTTCCAGCGTTCTTCAGCTACAGAACCAGATAAGGCTCAGTCTGTGCATATGGCAATACCTAAGCAAAATGCAAATCACAACACCTAAAAGTGCATATCGCAATGCCTAAACATGCATATCGCAATGCCTAAAAATGCATACCGCAATATCTAAGAGCAGAAAATAGGAAGACTGAAAATCACAATCATAGGGTAATCACTCGGCTCAGCAGGTCTGGGCGGCTGATGATTGTTTCCTACCGTATGATAATTGAATGGGCATGCATCACGTTCTTATCTGCTATGCCCCCCCCGCCAATCCACTACGAACCACCCCCCTTTTGTTTCATGCGCTCAGCCATCTCCCTCTTGAGGCTCGTTTACACGGCGGACCGGGGCTTGTCCGTTTCGAATAATATCTTCTAAGCAGCCGGCGGGGTGCTGTCCCCCCAGGCGTCGTCGAAGTCGTAGCCCTCCGGCCCGCAGTGGTCCCACTTGAACGTGTCGTACACGTAGGGAAGGGAGTTCGACCGAGGGTCGAAGGCCTCAAGCACCTCGCGGTTGGTGAGTCTGTTCCCGGTGGTGGGCTTGCCGCGGATGCCCGTCTTGATCTCAAAACCATCGATGTCTGAGGCCACCCCGAAGTGGAACACGTCGCTTCCGCCGTGGCCAAAACACTCCTCGTTGCGGTTCCCGAGGTACTGGGTGTAGGTCGTGCCGTCGGGGTGGGTGACGTTCGTGTCCTCGTCTGGCCAGGTGAAGTCCGTCACTTGCCCGGTCACCACCGCGAACTGCCACAGTCGCTCCATCGTGGGGTGCATCGGCCAAAACATCGGGTCAAACGACGAGCTTGCCTGCTCAAAGTAGAGGGGACGGGGGACGGGGGACGGGGGACGGGGGACGAGGGGTGCCGGGAAGGGGTGAGCTCGGCGGAGTGGAGTGGAGCGGGGCGGGGAAGAAGGCGGGGTAGGGTCGGGTGGGGTGTTGTGGGGATGGGGAGCGGCAGCGAGGTGGTTGACAGCTTCGGTAGGTGTGGTTGATTCATGGTTGTTTTTCACCGGCAGCGCTGTTTTTCGCTAACAGAGTCGACACTGCGATGGTTCATGCTTCCTTGTCATCCACACCGTGCGAGGCCGGAAAGGACTCCAGCTCGGCAATCTAGTATACCCCCTTTGCCATTCTGACTGGCGGGTGGATACTTACCTGTAGATCGTCCAACAAACCCATTGATCAGCTCCGACAGCAACGCCTCGCCGTATATATATATATACGTAGTACGAAACCTTTACGAGCTTGGCACCGCTTCGACAACATGGTGTACATCGCGCACAGAAACTACTTAATATAGTACATACCGGGCAATGATGCAATATCTGCA
This sequence comes from Saccharina japonica, assembly GCA_008828725.1. NCBI lineage: Eukaryota > Phaeophyceae > Laminariales > Laminariaceae > Saccharina > Saccharina japonica. The sequence continues at coordinate 23,645 of MEHQ01000516.1, forward strand.
TGGGACGTGTACTGTGGTACTTGCGGGTTGCGGAACGGCGTAATGATGCTGGTGCTGTTTGGCCCACTTCAACGGTATCACACAAGTTGCACGGTCGGGGGTTTTGGTTACAGTAGTCAGGGTTCGGAGTCAAGTATGCACTACGCCAACTGTGTTTGCGTCTTGTGTGTTGGCTGACCTCAAGCCGCTTGACCCTCACCACTTGCAGGTGTTTGTTGGCCAGGAACTACTGTACAGTGAGTTGCGTGCGGTAATGTGAAAACTTATTCGTCATGAAATCTGACCGTCGCCTTTGTTGCTCGAGGTGTGCTTTCATTGATAACGACCAGACCCCTTTTTCGGTGGGTACGGTTCGGCATCGCAACCGTGAATACTTAACGTCCTAGAGAACCGCAGAGCACCGTAGGATTGTCAGACATGTATACCCGCACCGCAATCCATCGTAAAACTACAATCCGCACCGAGCCGCACCGAACCATTACAAGAAACACAAACGCACCCATCGCGCCACACCGCACCGCACCGCACCGTGCCGTAAAGTACATGGTTTTCCGTTGAACATGCGTTTCTTACGAGGCCGGTTGGCCTGACCGGTGGGAAAAAAACAGGGTTTACGCGTCGAACACGAACAGACTGTGTCCACCGTATGGAATGTCACGGTCTGCTCGACGATTCGGATGCAGAACTGCAGAGTTGGTATATACAAAGCTGCTCCTTGCTGATGGTGAAGTGGTGACTATTGATCCACAGGTCAAGTATAAGTAAAGTTGCTGTATGTTGAACACTGGCACAATTTTGTGATGCGAGGATTTCACATGTCGGCGCCAAGCGTCAGTGGTACTGTCAGTATGCCCAATATACGCCGCCCATAAGTACCTGGTACCTGATAGTACGTGATACCCAAGTTGCAGGGTATGCCCAATACCGGTACCTCAGAGTACCCTACGCTCTACCTACTGGGTACGCTCAGGGAGAGCCCAGATAACTGCAGTATTTACAGGTATTCCCAACTACACGTTACACCCCAGCCAGTATCCGATGGCAGTACACACCATGTCCGAAACATTTTGTACTTGTTTTGTACCTTTTACTGGCAATAGTTAGCTACGATATACCTGGAGTTACAGAGTAGCCATGGAAATACCAGTACAAAGTGCAGTAAAGGACACTTATTAAGTAAACAGGAAAGCTGGTCCAGGCTGAATTTCTCGTTTGAGAGAGGGTGCTTTCTACACTATTTTGAAGATAACGACTCTCGAATTTCTTATTTTCCTCTAAATGTCAGCCTCGCTTTGTTCTTAGTAACCTGTTTCTAAGTAGGTGTCCTGTACCAGAACCTCAAGAGTTTCTACCGTAAGCGCCCCAGCATTTTCCTCGGTGACACACGAACGATTCGTTCCTGCGCATATAACCCCCCCCCACACTGCTGTCTGGGGTGTTCCACTCTACGTCGCGTGCTACGATAGAGGTTGCACTTTGGTTTCTGGCTGAATCATCCTCTAGATTCCCGGGGGGTTTCATAAACCAAAAGTGTCGGAACTGTTTTCTTGTGTCGCACTGCTGTTTATGGTTTTAAGCCTAGGGCATGGGATCAATCATCGGGCACTTACCACATTTATTTTCCTCAAAAGCAGTTTTTGGGTGAGGTATAGAGCATTCTCCTCGAGTAATAAGTGACCACCCTTATAAGGCAAAAAGCATGGTGCACGTTTAAGGTAGCATGCTTGCTACCGAGAGACCGAGTAGTCCCACAACACCATTCCACCCCTCCCAGTTCCTATCCACAGCGATGCAGTCGTTGTGTAGCGCCGCCGTCACCACCCCGCTAACCTGTGCCTGCTCGCCCATGGCGACCACCCCGGAGAAAATTAGCTCGGCGATTCGCCGCTGAATGTCCTCGCTCAACCACCCGTAATAATAGTTCGCGTAGGCGAGAAAATCCATGATAGTTTTGTAGTCGTCCCCCTGTGTCAAGTCGTAGCCGTGGCAGCCGCAGGCACCGCTCGCCATGAGCTGCGAGCATCCCATAATACCGCGCACGCACGTGCGAAGGCGCCCGCCGACGCACGAAATGCAGCGGCAGCATAAGCAGCAGCGGCAGCGGCAGCGGCAGCAGCAGCAGCAGCAGCAGCAGCAGCAGCAGCAGCAGCAGCAGCAGCAGCAGCAGCAGCAGCAGCAGCAGCAGAAAATAGGAAGGGAATGTTCAGTATAATATATCGCCCTTTCGCTTGCCATCCTTCGATATACGGCGTGAGTGCTAAACCCCCAGAACCACGACTAACTACCAACACAACATCCAGACCATAATAACTAAAAGAACGTCAAACAGTGCTTTCCAAATTTCAAATAGCAAATAGCCATGCCGGAGGGGGGTGTGCTAACACCATGAACGGGGATGTTCGTATGGCAATAGACCCTCGCGTCCCTTCAATGCCGGGACGGAGCGCGTTGAGCTTTTTACCGACCAGGCAGACATTTGCTTGAACCACGCGCGAAGCGAAACGTGAGGGACCGGGGGAGTCGCGCGGAGGGCGAGCTGTATCCTGCTAAGAACCGCTTGCGAGGTTGGCTTAGTCGCGTCTGGATGACAAATTGATTGATTTGTTTTTCTAATGCGACTCACTTCCAGAGACAGCAGTGGACATACCATGTATCTGCCTCCTCGTGCGTGCTATACCATACAAACACCACCTGTACGTACGTGGTACAACCATTGCCTGTGTGCGCCGAGTTACTGCTGTTTTCTACCCCGCACAAACGATCTAGCTAGGCCGCCAGCCGTGCCGGGGTTGTGTTCAGTCTTCTCGCAAAGCTGCTTGCAGACTCGTTCGACCGCTCGCGCCCGCCGTACAGGTTCGGAAATTTCCAGTGGCTGCGACGGAACGCATCTGGGTCTTTTCTTAACCCTTACAGGACTGGAGTCCCGTTTTGGGGACAAATTACTTATAATTAGAGTGGTTTGTCCCCGAAAGGGGACTGCAGTCCTAAAAGGCCTATGGTACTATTAACAGATTAATAGATTAATAGATTAATAGGCCCGTGCTACGATAGAGGTAGCGGTTTTTGGCTGAATACTTTTATGAAAGCCGGAGCTCCTTAAGGCCCGTTTTAACGAAGAAGAAAAAAATCAATTTGGAGAAAAAAAAATTCAAATCCGCTTTTCATTGGTCAACACGCGCACCAGCACCAAACAAGAATAGGATCCTGGGGCATAGTATTTGGTGCTGGTGCGTGTGTTGACCAATGAAAAGCGAATTTGATTTTTTTTTTCGCAAATTGATTTTTTTTGTATACTCGTTAATTCGGGCCCTTAACCCACCATCATCGGTCTTTGATTCTTAAGACTTGTGTTCGGATGTTGGAAGGCTTTTCGTTTTATACTTAGGCCATAGACGCGTGCTACGATAGAGGCGCACCTTGTTCGTTTCTTAGCTCTTCACTTAAGGAGCGTCATACCTCACCGAAATATCATTTTTGCGGAAAATAAAAGTGCTGCCGGATGGGAAATCTCATGGCCGAAGTATACTCTGAAACATTATTTCGTCACACGAATGAAAGTCCGACGAATTTGGGTTAAACTAAGGAGCCCAATTGTTCGGAAAACGATTCAGCCAAAAAAATGCTACCCCTACCGTAGCACGCCTCCATGGGGTTGTTCATCAGGCCGAACGTGTATATAGTTTCACACCAAATCAGCTTTGGGGTGAGATACAGTGAGGGTACCCCAATAAGGCCGTCTAAATAAGGCGGTATTCCGATATAAGGCGGTCAAAATCGCTTGGCACTATTGGGGAACTGCACTCATCGCCTCGATTGAATAAGGCGGCTTCCCTCCATAAGGCGGTCCTATTGCTCTATGCCACACCACCGCCCTACTGGTGGACGGACCCCTACTGTATGGAGCTCCCCAAGCGACCACGCTCAGAAAACACATGCTTTATTATCTCTGCCGTAGCATGCGTCCATGCCGATTTGTTTTGTTTGCTCACCTCGTCGGGCGTTTCGTCCACATTGTTGATTTTCTTGCAGCCCCAGGGATTCGCCCAGAACAGTTCTGAAGCGTGCTACGGTAGAGGTAGCACCTTTTGGCTATATCGTTTTCTGAACGATCGGTCTCCTTAACCCAAATTCGTCGGACTTTCATTTTTGTGACGAATACTGTTTCAGATTATACTTCGGTCATGAGATTTCTCATCCGGCAGCACTTTTATTTTCCTCCAAAATCATGTTTTTACTTACTATTAGTATGACGTTCCTTAAGTGAGGAGCTCAGAAAAAACATGGTGCACCTCTATCGTAGCATGCGTCTTCTCTGCGGTGCCCGCTCGCCATCAACCCCATAACTTCGGCCGCCTGGGCGCCCCCAAGCTTTCCCATCTCGAGGTACGTCGTGGCACAGTCGAGCCCCCCCCCCAGCCATGAAAGGACCGGCGCGTGCGCAGCGCCCATCCCGTCCCATAACCATGTGTAGAAGTCACGGTAAGAGGTGGTGAGCTCGTAGTGGATCTGGCAGTTTGGCCAAGGATGGAAGTCGTCTTCGCTGGCTTGACACCCCTTGCCCAGCCCACGGGTAATGTACCTGCAGTTTTGCTGGTATGTATGTTGATGATGCAGTCAGATGGGCGCGCGCGCGTGAAGACAGCACGTCTGTTCGGGTGCGTTGGTGCGCATCTTGACTACTTGCGGGCTTGAAAAGGGAAGCGATGCCTTTCTTTTTTTCGACGATTGCAGCGGTAAAGTTGTCACAAGACAAAACAGTCCGGGCGACGCTTTGGTGGACGATGGATCCGAGCTACTAGCTACCATGCAAGGACATACACGAACCAAGCGTGTTCCGTGTGCTCCCACTACATAATAGACAATTAGTCAGACCGTATGATACTTACTGCAACATTGCGTGTAATTTAGTAACCTATACCTACGCTCCTTAAAATGGGCAGGCCTGTGAATCGCAGCATTGTTTTCCCGAATCAGTTGACACATGGGAACAACGAAGGGGTTGCGCTTGTTTGTCGATGTATCCACATTGCCATTTATCGGCTACATCGATCCCTACGCAAGCCGCAGACGGGGAGGGGGGGTGATTCGGTCTCGCTTTGCTCGTTCGAGCTCACTCGATATTCCATGAAGCCGATACGTTGAATAAATTCGATGAATTGGCATCGCCGAAACCGATTTAATTTCACACGAACTTTCGCTTCGAACCAAAACCCTACCAACAGGGGCGTCGCTTACCCGATGCCGGTACTTACCGTGTAGGCTACACTGGGAAACAAGCACACTCATCAGTACATCCAAACTGTCTGTCGACCCGGAGGGGACTATTTGTTCTCTCGCTCACGGAAATTCGGAAAGAGTGTCAAGATACACGACGAAGCACACCAACAGAAACCCAAACAGCTCTCGTCAAAATTCGTCAGAAAGCCCCGTCGAAGAGCCACCGTTAGTGTTCCGCTGAAAGCAAAATGGTTTGAAAAGAGGGCTCCTTAACCATCTAAGAACTGGTCCCACGTTCGTATTTGGGGACAAACTACTTGGAGTTAATGTGAGTTTATTTTTTTCCAGTTTCGAATGGGTCAAAACAGGAAAATACCTCACTCGATTTAAAACGAAACACGGTTTTCTCGCTCGCGAATACTCGGAAGAAAATCATAAAAACAAATCGTAAACATAACAAATCAGCGCGCATGAAACAAAATAAATAGATAAAAACAAAATGATCGCGCATAAAAACATTGGTCTCGAGGTCATCAACCGCAACTAACGGTCTTTTGAAACAAATATATATATATAAAACAAAATCATCGCGCATAAAAATATTGATCTCAAGGTCATCAACCTCAACTCACGGTCTGTTGTTGGTGGTCCACGGAGCCCGCAGCTTGCTATGTAGACATCCTCCGTTCCATGGGGGAAGCCCGAGTCGTCCTCGATGTCGATTGGCGTGTACGCCCACCGGCCGTCCTTGACCTTTGCACAATAGAGCGACACACACATATATATCGACGCATGCTACGATAGGGGTGCATCATGATTTTTCTGCGTCATAAGGGTGGTCACTTGAAGAGCTCCACACCTCACCCAAAGATCGATTTTGATAGAAATGAAAATAAAGGTGCTATATACGTACCCGATTACACAATTCCCATGACCAAGTACACCCTAAAACGTATTGCAAGACAACGAGTTTGGGTCAAGACCGGTCCTTCAGAAAACGTTTCAGCCAAAAAAAGGTATACCTTCCTACCTCTATCATAGCATGCGTCTATCGTACGTCGGAAGCGTGGCAAGAAATTGATGGCAAGTTTCGGACCGAGACAGGTGTCTGGCTAGCTGGCTCGCGGGGGGGGCTCCTTGCGATCGGGGAACTACTGCCGCTGTATACCGGGTATCGTTGAAGTCTCTTTGATTTCGGGTTCAAACAAGTGTGTCAATTTGGATCTTAAGACAAGTGATCGGGCAACACCATACCTAGCAGTGTTTTGTCACATTCAGTTGTAGGGGGGGGAGGTGAAGAGGGCTCCCCAACGGAAGCGCTACGATACAGACAAGCGACGTACAGCAGGCCAACTTCTAGCATAGCAATGCGTCGTCCGTCGCATCAGCAGCTACACAAGTGTGTACGGGTACTTATGTACCTCGTGTAGGTATGTATGCGTAGGGCGCATGCCACGGCGGTACAGTAGAGCTGCACCGTTTTAGTTTTCGCTTCGGGCGTTTTCCTCAAGGAGCCTTATCCCTCACTCGAAAAATTATTAATATAGGAGGAAAACAACAGTTCTATAGTATATAGTCAGTTCTATAGTATATAGTATAGTATAGTATATTATAGTATAGTATAGTATAGTATAGTATAGTATAGTATAGTATAGTATAGTATAGTATATACAAGATGACCAATACCATGGCCTTAAGTACACAAATATATCTATCTATATCTATTTCCGAGTTGGGTTAAGGAGCCCCGTCACTCCGATTTGGTTTCAGCCGAAAAGTGCTTCGCCTTTACCTCTATCGTAGCACGCGTCGTAGGTAAGTCTGCCCGTCCGTCGGTCGGCCGTTCGGTCGGTCGGTCGGGTCGGTCGGTCGGGTCGGGTCGGTTGGTCAGTCGGGTCGGTCGGTCGGTCGATATGTCGGTCTGTCTGTCTGTCTGTCTGTCTGTCTGTCTGTCTGTCTGTCTGTCTGTCTGTCTGTCTGTCTGTCTGTCTGTCTGTCTGTCTGTCTGTCTGTCTGTCTGTCTGTCTGTCTGTCTGTCTGTCTGTCTGTCTGTCTGTCTGTCTGTCTGTCTGTCTGTCTGTCTGTCTGTCTGTCTGTCTGTCTGTCTGTCTGTCTGTCTGTCTGTCTGTCTGTCTGTCTGTCTGTCTGTCTGTCTGTCTGTCTGTCTGTCTGTCTGTCTGTCTGTCTGTCTGTCTGTCTGTCTGTCTGTCTGTCTGTCTGTCTGTCTGTCTGTCTGTCTGTCTGTCTGTCTGTCTGTCTGTCTGTCTGTCTGTCTGTCTGTCTGTCTGTCTGTCTGTCTGTCTGTCTGTCTGTCTGTCTGTCTGTCTGTCTGTCTGTCTGTCTGTCTGTCTGTCTGTCTGTCTGTCTGTCTGTCTGTCTGTCTGTCTGTCTGTCTGTCTGTCTGTCTGTCTGTCTGTCTGTCTGTCTGTCTGTCTGTCTGTCTGTCTGTCTGTCTGTCTGTCTGTCTGTCTGTCTGTCTGTCTGTCTGTCTGTCTGTCTGTCTGTCTGTCTGTCTGTCTGTCTGTCTGTCTGTCTGTCTGTCTGTCTGTCTGTCTGTCTGTCTGTCTGTCTGTCTGTCTGTCTGTCTGTCTGTCTGTCTGTCTGTCTGTCTGTCTGTCTGTCTGTCTGTCTGTCTGTCTGTCTGTCTGTCTGTCTGTCTGTCTGTCTGTCTGTCTGTCTGTCTGTCTGTCTGTCTGTCTGTCTGTCTGTCTGTCTGTCTGTCTGTCTGTCTGTCTGTCTGTCTGTCTGTCTGTCTGTCTGTATGTCTGCCTGTATGTCTGTCGGTCTGTCTGTCTGTATGTCTGTCTGTCTGTATGCCTGTCTGTATGTCTGTCAGTCTGTCTGTCTGTTTGTCTGTGGGTATGTCTGTCTGTATGTCTGTCGGTCTGTCTGCCTGTCTGTCTGTCTGTCTGTCTTTCTGTGTGTCTGTCTGCCTGTCTGTCTGTCGGTCTCTCTGTCTGTCTGTCTGTCTGTCTGTCTGTCTGTCTGTCTGTCTGTCTGTCTGTCTGTCTGTCTGTCTGTCTGTCTGTATGTCTGTCTGTCTGTCTGTCTGTCTGTCTGTCTGTCTGTCTGTCTGTCTGTATGTCTGTCTGTCTGTCGGTCTGTCTATCTGGCTCCTGTATGTATGTCTGTCTGTCTGTCTGTATGTCGGTCTGTCGGTCTGTCGGTCTGTCGGTCTGTCGGTCGGTCGGTGAATCGGTTGGGACGACACGGGTTGAGCCCAACAACGTCCGGACCCCCAAGTGAGGAACAAATCAATTTGTTTTCTAAACTCCCATCAGGTGCGTTTCCAAACTATGTCTCAATTAAGGTGCGAGTACGATAGCGTATGGGATTGCTCGTCAGATTGTGCGTCCAACATTTGCTGCATAATACGTCGTCAGTTGTGAGTGTGTTTGGCACGGCGTGGAGCTCTCCAAGATAGGAGTCTGACGAAATCGAAGAGGTGTCCCGGCGCGCTACGTATCGTTTTGCCTTGCTCAACTCACGCACAAGAGCGGGGCGCAAGTCGCTTCCCTCGCTTCTTCTGCTGCCGTTACCACCTCTACTGACACTACTAATGGCAGCCAACTAGAGCGGATAATAACGGCGCGGACACAACGGCAACGACTAAAAAGACCAACAGTATCACACAAACGACGCGTGCTATATACGATAGAGGTATACCTTTTTTTGCCTGAAACGTGCTCCGAATGATTGGGCTCCATAACCAAAAATCTTCAGACTTTTTATTATTGTGCTGTAGTCTTGTTCATACTGCAGTACTACTACAGTAGACTTACAGTAGGTGACGCATGCTACGATAGAGGTGCGCCTTGTTTTTTCTGAGCTCCTCACTTAAGGAGCGTCATACGTACCTCACCGAAAAACCGATTTTGGAGGAAAATAAAAAGGGGCTGCCGGATGAGAAATATCATGACCGAAGTGTACTTGAAACATTATTCGTCACAAAAAATGAAAGTCCGACGAATTGGGGTTAACCCTTATAGGATTGAAGTCCCGTTTTGGGGACAGATTACTTAGAATTAGAATGAATTGTCCCCAAAACGGGACTGCAGTCCTAAAGCCCATATTCAAGAACAAATACAAAATAAATTCAATTTGGAAAAAATAAAATTCGAATTCGCTTTTCAATGGTCAACACACGCACCAGCACCAAAGATTAGGATCTTGGGGTATATTCTTGGATGGTGGTGCGGGTTCTGACCAATGAAAAGCGGATTTGAATATTTTGTTTTCCAAATAGAGTTTTTTCTTTGTTGAAACGGGCCCTAAGGAGCCCGATCGTTCAGAAACAAATTCAGCCAAAAACCGGCACACCTCTACCGTAGCATGCGTCAGGTCATGAAATCGTTCGTCGGGTGGTACGTTTTTTTCCCCTCCGGCGAAACCTATTATCTGACGACGTATGATGGAGCTCCTCAAGTTATAGGAGCCCAAAAGACCCATGGTGCCCCACCTCTATCGTAAGCATGCGTCCAACGAAAACAACACCACCACCACCACCACCGTCAACTAAAACACTCGGCGAAGAAAGTACACCGATACGTCGACCCTCTCACCATCTTGTCGTTGAGGTCAGCGGTTCCGAACCACGGGGGGCTCAGCAGCTCCGTCCTGGTGAACGGCAGTCTAGGGTCGTACTGAATATCCGCGGCAGCAGCGGGTTCGATCGTGAAGTACCAGAGTACGGGACGGTCAGCTTGGGGTCCACGAGCTGCAGGCTGAACTCGAAGGCGTTGGTGAAAAGTGAGTGGCTCACCAGAAAGGCCAATCCCTCGTGGAACTGAGGGTGGGGGGTGGGGGAAGGGGGGCTCATGAGGGGGGGGTCGGGCGTGGAGAGAGGAAGGGGAGGGGTCGGGGTGATGGCGGGGATGGTTCGGTCGTCGGACGAGAGGGTTACGTAGAGCCGATCGTAATTTGGGAGTAGTCGCATTTGACCATTCGCACGTTTCAAATGTTTGGTAGGAGCTATAATATATTTCTGTGCGTTGAATGTAAAGCGTAGCATGGTACGGTAGTAGTAGCATTGGCGTATTAGGCTGGCGGAACCACTGTCAGTCGTTTCGGGACTCGAGGTCGAGGGTGAGAGGGAAAACGTGGCTATTTTCAAAACCAATGGCGACTGCAGGATTTCAGCACCGGCCAGACAACAACACGGGATGCTGCGGGTAAGGGGCAACAATGCAAAAAACAAATCGATAAAACAAATAGTTGGCTTTTGTCTCGTGTAATCATGGTTGTAACTTCCGTCAGGGCAAGCCCTGTCGCCTATTATGTTCCTTTGCATCCACAACTTAGTGTAGGATTAAACGAGCTATTCCGACTTGACGTGACCGTGCACGTTTCGACTACTGTAGAGTGGGTCAACGAGGGGATGGAAGGCGGGAATATGTACGAGATGCTGACCAGTATTGACCCCGACACCATCGCTCGATATGTACTATGATTCGTTGACAATGCGCGGGCTGTAGATGGTGGGAGGCGGGGGGAGAGGGATGCAAAACGGTGGGGTTGGAGTGGGGGAGGGGAGGGAGGAAGGGGGCTACTTCGAGACCCCTGCTGGAAGCCACGGAGAACGAAAGAAGCTACTTGTCATAGCAAAAGACGGAACCTAGTTTGTGAGCATGTTGCGTAACAATACATGTTCTGTAATTAATGGACATGCATGGTGAAACTCAAGGAGGACGAAACGCCTGAAGCGTAGTCTCGCCGGCAAACATATCAACCAGATTTCGACCGAGTTGCTTATACTTGCCCTTTTCATACCGCGGGTACAATACGCAACTATTATATGGACGGTAATCAACTATTAATACAGAGTATTGCTATCTAAATATCGTATTATACGAGTTGATGTGGTTGTTATTGCATTGCTTGCTGCTTGCCTTCATTGAGAAAAAAAACGCAGCTAACTCCTACTGTTTCATGTATTAGTTCGTAGTGCCGCAATTCTTCATCGCCCATAGACTCACCCCACGGTAGGGGCGCAGCAGAATTAATTCTCTGAGCTCCTCACAGAACTCAATATCTCACCCGTAACATGACTTTGGAAACATTCATTCGCGCAACCCGACCAAAACTTCCAATGTGGTACAGTAGTCCAACAACAAATATACCAGTAAAACAAATAATAATAGTATCCGGTGGATACTCACGCGAGGAGCTCAACCGGTCAGAAAATATTGACCCAACAAGTGGTACCCCTACCGTGGGATTGCTCCAATATTAGAGGGCGCGCGACCGCTTAAAAAATGGCTTTCACACACAATCGCAGGTCCTACCCGCAGCACTCTTGTAGTGCAGTCGGTTGATGAGGTAAATGTCGGCGTAGTCTTCACTTTAGCGCTTGTTCCCACCTTCGCCCACCCGTACTGACCACAGTTGAAACATCTGTCACGTGATCACCATCACCATGACCATCATCATCATCATCATCATCATCATCATCATCATCATCATCATCATCGTAAAGAAGACAAAATCAAAATCGATGGTGAACAGAACTTCAAATAATGGTGTAACGAAGGATAAGAGCTATTAAAGACGCACGCACTCATGTCTCCAATCCCCTGTCCCCAGTCTCTTACCACTTCTTGTTCGTTCCCTCCCGTGGATGCTTTCAAGTTGATCCCGCCTTCCTCCTTGTCTCAACAGCTGCCTGTAAACACCAGTCTTTACATCAGCTGCCTATAAACTCCAATCTCGCAGTCCTCCTCCAAGAGCTAGCGCTACACAACAGATCTCCGTATGAAACCTTCGACAATGCCTTACTGTAACGATCGCTGTACTCGGTCTCGCTTGGCAGTCACGCACGCTCTCGTCAGACCAAGTTCTCTTCCTGTTTCCCTCTTTGGTATTGTGTGTGTTTTGGTTTTGTTTTGACTGACGAGAGCGGAGCCCTCTAGACTGACTGGGAGTTGCACAGTCCTAGGAAGCATTCCGCTACGTACGTATTTTACGTTATGTGCGTCAATCCGCCGCAACAATGGTACTGTCTGCTGTGGTTGCATTGCTGCTTGTTGTTGTCGAAGTGTTTGCCATCAGGTGCAAGGGTATGCGCAGATCTGGATCCCAGACACCCCACTACCCCCCCCCTCTAATGGAGGGAAGAACCGGACCGTTGTGATCCCAGGAAACAATAAGTCAGCTTTTTTTTAATTACCCCCCCTCCCCCCCTCACCAGCAAAACAAATTAGGGGGGTCTCTTAAACCAAGTTAAAAAAGGGAACAAAAAACGAAAAAAAAATGGTTCTCGCTCATTTCGTCCTATGATCACAGCGATCCGGTTTGTTATTCATTCTGACCTTCCTACGAGTGTGGTGTCCTTTTCTCTTTTTTTTGTTACGCCCTTGTCAGGCGACATAAATTTGTAGTATGAGCTTCAACGACGACGACTCACAACTTCTATGTTTGTTTATGGTATTGCCTGGGCAAACCCCAGCTTCATTTCCGCTGGGCAGTCGTGCTGTTGCTACTGCTGCTGCTGCTTCTGTGTTCTGTTCTGCTATGATGACCCTCCAGGACAAAAAATAAAAATAAAACCCATGCAATATCTTCGCCCTTCCTTTCTCTCTCCTTCCTACTAAATATTAGTAGTCATAACTCAGATCTGGGGTCACAAAGTAGGTGCTTCTTCCTCCTCCCCACTATGATTCGTGCCATGATATTTTGATCGCTACTTAATAAAAGACTCCAGCCCTTTCTTTCCCTCGTGGACTCGCATCGAATTGCGCCGTTGATCGGAGAATGCTAGCCAGAATAATACAGTACAGGACACCTAATAAGAAACAGGAAATCTGGCCCAGGCTGGATTTCTTGTTTGAGAGAGGGTGCTTTCTACACTAGTTTCAAGATAACGACTCCCGAATCTCTCATTTTCCTCTAAATCTCAGCCTGGCTTTCTTATTAGGCTGTTTCTTATTAGGTGTTCTGTACTACTGTATTTGGAAAGTGGTCGATTGTTTTCCTATACATATAGACACACACTTCCTGAATTCTACAGCCTCAGATTGTGTCCCCCTCATACGGGATGTACATCCTACATGAGGACATATAAAATCCGTATGTACGCGCGATCGAAGTATTATACTCAGCTAGCAAATGTGAGTTTCGACGAAATCCTCGAGCTCACAGCTGTTGTTTTTTTTGTTTTCAATATATAGGTACGGTTCATAACCACCCGTCAAATACAGTTACGGCATGCCGTACTCTTGATATATTTGTATGAGTGGTACAGTATGTGTAGTACACGGGAGATATCCGTAGGAAGGCTGAAGTGCAGGACATTTAATAATGAGAAACAGGAAAAAAGCTGGCCCAGACTGGATTTCTTATTTGAGAGAGGGTGCTTTCGACTCTACATTCAAGATAACGAATGTCAACTTTCTTATCTTCCGTTAAACATCAGCCTGGCTTTCTTGTTGGCCTATCTGTGTTTATTATCGGTGTCCTGCTAATATACCCTGATACCTGTCTACTGCTGTATGTATGCGATCTATTGCATCTATACGCTGACTCCCATCATTGAGATCTAGATGAAATAAGGAACTTGAAAGCGAGTTTGAAAGCTAAAGATGTACGTATTGAACCGGAACGTATTGAACAGGTGCTGTGTTATTCAGGGCTTGTCATGGTGTAATGCATTAGGGGACCGGTGCATTAGGGGACCGAACCTGGGATTTGTGGCTAGGGGACCGGTGCATTAGGGGACCGAGTCTGGAATTTTGGCTAGGGGACCGGTGCATAAGGGGACCGGGTCTGGGATTTTGGCTAGGGGACCGGTGCATTAGGGGGCCGCATCGAGTATTTTAGCTAGGGGAACCGTTTGGACGGGACCGAAAACTGGACTTGGGCTGTTAGTGTGCACTCGTTCGAGCTTCAACGTAAAAACATTCTTCTTCCCGCGAAGACAGTTCCGTTTCTTTCGCCGTGCCGTAGTCGGGCNGGATTATAATGCCCGACTACGGCACGGCGAAAGAAACGGAACTGTCTTCGCGGGAAGAAGAATGTTTTAACGTTGAAGCTCGAACGAGTGCACACTAACAGCCCAAGTCCAGTTTTCGGTCCCGTCCAAACGGTTCCCCTAGCTAAAATACTCGATGCGGCCCCCTAATGCACCGGTCCCCTAGCCAAAATCCCAGACCCGGTCCCCTTATGCACCGGTCCCCTAGCCAAAATTCCAGACTCGGTCCCCTAATGCACCGGTCCCCTAGCCACATTTCCCAGGTTCGGTCCCCTAATGCACCGGTCCCCTAATGCATTACAATGGGCCGACGCTGATCCGGGGTTGGGCCGGGCCAGGCCGGCCAGCCCGGCCCGGCCCATCAATTTTCGATATGATGGGCCGCGGCCCGGCCCGGCCCGGCCCGTTAAATGTTCAGAGTATGGGCCGCGGCCTGGCCCGGCCCACCAAATGTTTAGAGGGTGGGCCGCGGCCCGGTCCAGCCCATCACATTTTCAAACATTCACGGCCCGGCCCGGCCCGGCCCGGCCCGGCCCATCACATGGCAGCGAGGCCCATGAGACATGGGCTCTATATGGACCGGCCCGACCATTTTAATGGGCAAAGAGAAATTCCTGAGGCGCCTACTTCACCACAAAACGTACCAGATAATAAAATCCCAAATAAACTTTGGTTTCTTCCTGGACAATCTGAAAAAACTGTGCGGACGTGCGGACCACCACAAGAACCGTAACTTTGACACATTCGCTTCCTCTTACCTTTTTACGAAAATACGGACCATCAATCCATTTGATTGAGTGTTTGCTTGTACTTTTGACTCGTCTCTTTGTCTTTGTCTTTGTCTTTGTCTTTTTTTTCCCTCCGCTGTTTTTGACCTTTTGCAGTTACACTGCTCGCAGTCTAGGGGTACGTCATCAGTAGCACGGGACCATAGTTCCCTTCCCCCGTATATATCATGTCTGCGTTTATAATCGGGGTGGAAGACTCGATTTGTTTGCCTGACCGGCGTGAACCCGGCACGGAACACCCCGGCATTATACGGGCACCAAGATAGAATCTGGGGGCGTATACCCCCGATTGGTGATGTTGACTTTTCCAGTTTTTTTTATGTTTACCTCCACATGGCGTGTAAAGGGGAGCGGAGGGGTTCAGACTATCTGTGTCAAGTGTCAAGTGTTGGATTAGGGCGGGCAGACGGAGGTACTGGATAGAGAGACCGGCAAGGTTCCTGACCCAAACCGGACCCAAAACGGACCAGAAACGGGCGAGAAACGCGGCTGCGCCGCTTTTGCATCTAGCGAGAAAATTGCTAGAATATTCCGAGCGCGGACCACAATTACGATATGCGGACCACAGGTACACAATTTTCAAGACAAAATCATGCCTTGAAGATCCGAGCTAATGGATTGTATGATGTACTCATCATTCCATTCCACATCATCAGTTCTACGTAGTTGGTGGGACTGAGAGATTTCCCCGAAATTCCGTATTTCAACGTGCGCATAATATACGGCTCATCAGGATGGGATGGTGTAATAATAGCATGGAGCTTGAAAGGCGTGTAATTACCCCGGGACGGCAATTAATTGGGTCCGTTTTCGTTACGTATATCATACTTGGATGTGGCATTTGTATTCGAGATAATAATATAAGAAAATGCAAGGGCAATAATGATGATGGATGCCCTTCCGTTATTACCAGCAACGCGAAGTGACCCATGTCATCACTGCTCTGGGAACAGCAGTAGCAGCAGCAGCATCAGCAGCAGCAGTAAAGCTGATTATCTCCCAGTACGCTCGACTCCACGAGAAAGTGAGTAGTACCAAGCAGGACATGCTTAATAGAAAAACCGGCAAGGGGATCGATATACTCTGTGTCTCACCCAGTCTCATACCTGGTACATGACATCACAGCAGCAGTACGAGTACTCGTATGATAGTAGTATCGTATAGTGCTTGGAATTGCGTTCCATCTTGCTTGCGATGAAAGACAAAAGACAAAAGACGCCTTTTCTTTTTCTTGGGTCCTCGATCTGCACTACTGTACGTACCATGTACAGCAGGCAGCAGCAGCGAGCAGTAGTACTAATACTGTCTCTGCCACCCAGAACCAAGTACTCTCCGAAGGCACTCCCTTCGGTCTAACACCGCGGAGGACTAACAACAACGTCTCTTCCTTCATCGTGTTGGTCAGGGGCCGGGTGTACTCATACGGTGCACGGCCGTACTCGTATGACCATAGACCCTCGCATCCCTACAATGCCGGGACGGAGCACGCTGGGTTTTCACCAACCAGGCAGACATTGCTTGCACCAAGCGGGTGGGGGGGGTGTTGGTCAGGGGATTTTGCTTTGGGCCCCCATGCATAGACTGGTATTATTCTTGTGGCGATAACCACAGGACAGTTGTAGGTTCGTGGTTTTTAACTTCGAGAAGTCTCCAAACACCAATCTCCTCCGAAATCAACCAAGGAGGAGGGGCTTCCGGCCACATCGAATAGAACCGAGGGCACGAAGGGTTGAACTCGCAGGGCTCTCTCGTCCTTTTCTATTAATAGCAATCGTCGCCTTCGGGCCGAACGAGTGGGAGGCAATCGTACCTACCATGCGCCTGTGGGTACATGGTACCTGGTGCAGCTACGTATAAAACGTACCCCCTACGTACCCGCTTTTTTTTGTTTTTTGTTTTTTGTCTATCCCATTTATTATATTCGCCCTTCCTTTCTCTCTCATTCCTAGTCGTAACTCAGATCCGGGGTCACAAAGTAGGCTCCTCTCCCTCCTCCCCCACTTGGTACTTGCCTTGCATTTATATCGCGAGAAAAAATTCAGCACCTTCTTCCGTCGTCAACTTTCGTCGAATTGTGCTTACCCACGCCATAACATGCGCTCTCGACAGTTGGTGTCATTTGAGAATAAAAATCTCCACACGAGTAGACTCGAACCCCCGACCTCCAACGCTAAAAGGCTTCGTGGCTGCCTGTTGGACCACCGGGGCGACCTTATGTACGTACATAGACTTAGGGCCCGTACAAACGGAGCGTTTTGACCCTAAAAACAAAACCTAAAAACAAAACCTAAAATGAGTTATGAAGATTCACTCCCTCTGATTGGCGAAACAGAAAAAAAGAGACCCAGGAGACCGCGATGGGATATTTTTGCTCTTCGGTTTATTTTAATCGAAAATCGATTAAAATGACCCTAAAACCAAAACACGAAAGATGAACAGCCCAGCGAGAACGGAGATCATGGCGACAACCGCAGCTACGAACGCCCCGTACACTGGACAGCCAGAAGACAGAGAGCAGACAAGGCGCGAACAACATGCGGCTGGTGCCAGGCAATGCGGTGTTCAACGCCGTAGCCAAAACCGTGGCTCATGGGGCGGTCCAAGTCGAATTGCGTGCTGCTGTACATTCAAAAATCATCTGTTGTAGCAAGCGGTGAAACTTTTTGTACAGCACCCGTACTTTATCCAGCGCAAATCTCGCGCTCCAGGCTACGGGCGCCATTGCAGCAGCAGAGTATGGTCGGCTAGTCATGTGGGCACACTCTCCTCTTTTTTCAGGGCTGGGCGTCGCCTCTACCGCAGCTGGGTGGTGCATTACTGCTGGTCTTCCACCTTGACCGTTGACTCGTTTTCGCTTTTGTTTTTCGCTTTTGTTTTTCACGCGTATCCTGCGTTTGTACACCATCTTCGATTTTACACTAAAAACCTAAAGTCTGTTCGTTTTTAGGGTTTGTTTTTAGGTTTTGTTTTTAGGTTTTGTGTTCCTCGTTTGTACGGGCCCTTAGTACATAGAACTTCTTTGCTTCGGAAGCTCTCCTCGGCATATGTTGGTACCTCACAGCCACTCTCAGCCTCTAATCAATGAGGATGAATAAAGGACTCTAATTGCCGAAGCACAAGTTACTTGCCGTCCGTTCCGGAGGTTCCCGGCTTTCTGTGTTTTTATTTCTAAAATTGCAATTTCAACTTTTTTACTTTAATTTTTTTTTAAATACGTCAGCTGTGAGTACGACCAATTGAATGGTCCATACTAAATAATACATAGCTTTATCTTCTTTGGTTCGGAAGCTTTCCTCGGCATATCTTGGCACCTCACAGCCACCAGCCTCTAATTGCCGAAGCAAAAGTTATTTGCTTTCCGCAGGTTCCGCAGGTTCTGGAGTAGTAGTTTCTGTGTTTTTATTTCTAAAATTGAGCTGACGTATTTATAATAATTTTATTTAATAATTGTAATTTCAACCTTTTTACAAAACATTTTTTTATACGACGTACTTGATTTTTTTTAAACATTTCCGGTTTTGGGTTCGTGCGTGTACCCAGTGAGCACGACAGCGCGTGCGAGCCCGGCACCACCGCGGGTATATGGGAGGGCGCTGGCCAGTAGAGGGGGGGGTCAGAAGGAGCGCGGTCGTTTTTTTCGTGGCTAGGCGTGGCGTGTCCACCGAGACACGAGGGAAACATGAAGGTCCTCACTGTGTTGCTGCTGCTGCAATGAATCCAGTATGTATGTCCGAAATTATAAGGATTTTTTAGTCTATAATAAAAGAACATTCAAGCCAAGTTCAAGCGGTGCGTTATTTGTCGAAAAACTATTTATCTATCTACTCTTGATCTACTACGAGTACAGTACTGCTGTATGCATTTGCAAGTCGCCTGTACGTTTGTTGGTTCTTTGTGTGCGTGTTTTATTTTGTGTCGTACTGCTGTCGCCGTACACAGGTATGATACTTGATTTGCCACAGAATATATGCCACATACCAGTACTCCTGCATCACAATACAGCGGTAGACAGGTACTGCTGTACGTTCAGTTGCGTACAGCAGTAAGTATTTCGCTGCATCGCACCATGAATCTCTTTGGCCTTTTCAAGTTGGTCTTTACACATCGTGGACCTCTTCTGCCCGCGCGAGCGTAGCGGGCGGCTGTCCCTCGGAGCGAAGCTTTGCTTTCTTCGCGATGTTTTTTCGTGTTGGAAGATAAAAAAAATCACCAGTATTGTTTCTGTCCTGTATTTGCGGTCATACACATGTGGAGCTCTTGGCATTATCAAGTCGCCAGTTGCAAAAACATTACATGTTCCTCTTTTACGCTTTTCACATTTGGTTCTATTCTTCCTTCCGCGAGCGTAGCGGGCGGCGTTAGCCGCCCGCGCAGCGGAGCTCTTGTACTATAATATGTACGTACATAAGGTCGCCCCGGTGGTCCAACAGGCAGCCACGAAGCCTTTTAGCGTTGGAGGTCGGGGGTTCGAGTCTACTCGTGTGGAGATTTTTATTCTCAAATGACACCAACTGTCGAGAGCGCATGTTATGGCGTGGGTAAGCACAATTCGACGAAAGTTGACGACGGAAGAAGGTGCTGAATTTTTTCTCGCGATATAAATGCAAGGCAAGTACCAAGTGGGGGAGGAGGGAGAGGAGCCTACTTTCTTCGTGACCCCGGATCTGAGCTACTGCTGTAGGACTACGCGTAGTAAGCAGGAGAGAAAAGAGAAGGGCGAATATAGTACGGGTACATGGGATGGAAAACAAAACAAATGTACTTGACGATCCTATCAACATGATGTCCGAAACTTCAGCATTTGCGAGTATAATAAATAGTAAATAATAATGATAATTTAATTCCACATTTCGAATTTTCAGAAGATTCGAATTTCAGAAATTCAATTTATACGAAGTAGGTATTATATATTACGTACGTGTGTACCAGGGCGTAAAATAGGCGTCCAGCTCGTGGTGAAATCACCGCACCATATCGCCGAAGGCGATGTGCGGCTCCCCGCAGGGGCCCCCGGAGGGCCCCCGGAGGGCCGCCGGAGGGCCGTCGGAGGCCATTTTTTTATATATGCGTCAATATACTCAAAATGTGCGTCTAACCCGCTCGGTTTATCTTCTTGTATACGTGGTGTCGGCTGCCTTAGAATGTTCTGCATTTTGCGAAGAAACGGGGACAAAATTACGTTAAGAAATCATCTGAGATATCGTCAGCAGCAGATGTGAGGTGCTGCGGCGAAAAACACCCCAAATGTTTTTTCGCCTGCAGCGAAAAAGGACCCAATTTGTTTTTTTCGGCGAAAACGGACCCGCACAATGTTTTTCGCCTACGGCGAAACAAGGTGCGGCACAAGAAAAGCGTGGTGCGGCAAGCCGCACCATGCCTTCGCAGCGTGGTGAAAAATACGAGATTCACGAGAAAAAGGTGCGGCAGCGCAACATTTCACCCCCTATTTGATATTTTACGCCCTTGCCCTGGTGTGTACACATTTATATTGTAACACGAACAGTTATTATTAATAATAGTTGGCACCCTACCCTTGCCCTACCCTCGAATGCTGTAACGGGGGAGCATATACGAGCTGGGCCAGCCAATAAACTTACAAAGCTTCCTAAAGTCGTATCTCGTGAACCACTGGGAATTAGGCTACACAAATTTGATGCGCCAACCCTGACATACCAGTGCTTGTGCAAAGAAAAGATGTATATATAAATGACATACATGTTTTTTCGCGACTCGATCTCGCCGAGATATCCCAAAAACTCATTTTTTGTTTTTTCATTCTAAAAATTTCGTAAAAAAAAATGTCATTTTCGATCAACATGATGGTGGAAACAATGCTGAAGACACAAGGAGGATCGAGATCGATGTAAGTCTCGTTGCCCAATTCGCCACTCATCAAGAGATATGACCAAAACTCGATTCCATATATAAGGTCCACGATCTTTTTTCGTGTTGAAATATACTACCTGTAGATATTCCAATTATCGTTTCTGTCCTGTATTTGCCGTCATACATATATGGAGCTCTTGGCATTATCAAGTCGCAGTTGCAGCTAAAGTAATATATGTTCCTGTTTTACGCTTTTCACATTTGGTTCCATTCTTCCTTCCGCGAGCGTAGCGGGCGGCGTTAGCTGCCCGCGCAGCGGAGCCCTTGTATATCAATACATAGCTTTATCTTCTTTGGTTCGGAAGCTTTCCTCGGCATATCTTGGCACCTCACAGCCACTCTCAGCCTCTAATTGCCGAAGCAAAAGTTATTTGCTTTCCGTACGTTCCGGAGTTTCTGTGTTTTTATTTCTAAAATTGTAATTTCAACCTTTTTACAAAACATTTTTGATACGACGTACTTGATTTTTTTTAAACATTTCCGGTTTTGGGTTCGTGCGTGTACCCAGTGAGCACGACAGCGCGTGCGAGCCCGGCACCACCGCGGGTATATGGGAGGGCGCTGGCCAGTAGAGGGGGGGGTCAGAAGGAGCGCGGTCGTTTTTTTCGTGGCTAGGCGTGGCGTGTCCACCGAGACACGAGGGGAACATGAAGGTCCTCACTATTGCTGCTGCTGCAATGAATCCAGTATGTATGTCCGAAATTATAAGGATTTTTTAGTCTGTAATAAAAGAACATTCAAGCCAAGTTCAAGCGGTGCGTTATTTGTCGAAAAACTTTATTATCTATCTYCTCTTGATCTACTACGAGTACTGCTGTATGCATTTGCAAGTCGCCTATACGTTTGTTGGTTCTTTGTGTGTGTGTGTTTTTTTTGTGTCGTACTGCTGTCGCCGTACACAGGTATGATACTTGATTTGCCACAGAATATATGCCACATACCAGTACTCCTGCATCACAATACAGCGGTAGACGGGTACTGCTGTACGTTCAGTTGCGTACAACAGTAAGTATTTCGCTGCATCGCACCATGAATCTCTTTGGCCTTTTCAAGTTGGTCTTTACACATCGTGGACCTCTTCTGCCCCTTTTCTTAAGTTGCGCGAGCGTAGCGGGCGGCTGTCCCTCGGAGCGAAGCTTTGCTTTCTTCGCGATGTTTTTTCGTGTTGGAAGATAAAAAAAATCACCAGTATTGTTTCTGTCCTGTATTTGCGGTCATACACATGTGGAGCTCTTGGCATTATCAAGTCGCCAGTTGCAAAAACATTACATGTTCCTCTTTTACGCTTTTCACATTTGGTTCTATTCTTCCTTGCGAAAAAAACCGATATCGTAGGGTGTGAGTGTGGGTCGGGTGCGGTAAAAGCAGCTGGCCGTTAGCCGCCCGCGCAGCGCGAGCTCTTGTAATAATGCCTATTCATGGTTCTTTCCCTTCGGCGAGGCGGCTCGAATGCCGCGCGGCGTACCGCCCGGAAGAGATTAGCGCAAGCGGAAAGCATAGCTGAACTTATGTGAATGACCAGAAGCTTCCCGCTGCGCGGGCGGCTAACGCCGCCCGCTACGCTCGCGGAAGGAAGAATAGAACCAAATGTGAAAAGCGTAAAAGAGGAACATGTAATGTTTTTGCAACTGGCGACTTGATAATGCCAAGAGCTCCACATGTATGACGGCAAATACAGGACAGAAACAATACTGGTGATTTTTTTTATCTTCCAACACGAAAAAACATCGCGAAGAAAGCAAAGCTTCGCTCCGAGGGACAGCCGCCCGCTACGCTCGCGCAACTTAAGAAAAGGGGCAGAAGAGGTCCACGATGTGTAAAGACCAACTTGAAAAGGCCAAAGAGATTCATGGTGCGATGCAGCGAAATACTTACTGTTGTACGCAACTGAACGTACAGCAGTACCCGTCTACCGCTGTATTGTGATGCAGGAGTACTGGTATGTGGCATATATTCTGTGGCAAATCAAGTATCATACCTGTGTACGGCGACAGCAGTACGACACAAAAAAAAACACACACACAAAGAACCAACAAACGTATAGGCGACTTGCAAATGCATACAGCAGTACTCGTAGTAGATCAAGAGTAGATAGATAATAAATAGTTTTTCGACAAATAACGCACCGCTTGAACTTGGCTTGAATGTTCTTTTATTACAGACTAAAAAATCCTTATAATTTCGGACATACATACTGGATTCATTGCAGCAGCAGCAACAGTGAGGACCTTCATGTTCCCCTCGTGTCTCGGTGGACACGCCACGCCTAGCCACGAAAAAAACGACCGCGCTCCTTCTGACCCCCTCCCTCTACTGGCCAGCGCCCTCCCATATACCCGCGGTGGTGCCGGGCTCGCACGCGCTGTCGTGCTCACTGGGTACACGCACGAACCCAAAACCGGAAATGTTTTAAAAAAAATCAAGTACGTCGTATCAAAAAATGTTTTGTAAAAAGGTTGATACATTTTAAAATAATTCACCAATTTTGAGAAATAAAAACAACAGAACACTAGCCAGATCCGCGGAATCCTGACGGAAGCAAATAACTTTTGCTTCGGCAATTAGAGGCTGAGAGTGGCTGTGAGGTGCCAAGATATGCCGAGGAAAACTTCCGAACCAAAGAAGATAAAGCTATGTATTGATATACAAGGGCTCCGCTGCGCGGGCAGCTAACGCCGCCCGCTACGCTCGCGGAAGGAAGAATGGAACCAAATGTGAAAAGCGTAAAACAGGAACATATATTACTTTAGCTGCAACTGGCGACTTGATAATGCCAAGAGCTCCATATATGTATGACGGCAAATACAGGACAGAAACGATAATTGGAATATCTACAGGTAGTATATTTCAACACGAAAAAAGATCGTGGACCTTATATATGGAATCGAGTTTTGGTCATATCTCTTGATGAGTGGCGAATTGGGCAACGAGACTTACATCGATCTCGATCCTCCTTGTGTCTTCAGCATTGTTTCCACCATCATGTTGATCGAAAATGACATTTTTTTTTACGAAATTTTTAGAATGAAAAAACAAAAAATGAGTTTTTGGGATATCTCGGCGAGATCGAGTCGCGAAAAAAACATGTATGTCATTTATATATACATCTTTTCTTTGCACAAGCACTGGTATGTCAGGGTTGGCGCATCAAATTTGTGTAGCCTAATTCCCAGTGGTTCACGAGATACGACTTTAGGAAGCTTTGTAAGTTTATTGGCTGGCCCAGCTCGTATATGCTCCCCCGTTACAGCATTCGAGGGTAGGGCAAGGGTAGGGTGCCAACTATTATTAATAATAACTGTTCGTGTTACAATATAAATGTGTACACACCAGGGCAAGGGCGTAAAATATCAAATAGGGGGTGAAATGTTGCGCTGCCGCACCTTTTTCTCGTGAATCTCGTATTTTTCACCACGCTGCGAAGGCATGGTGCGGCTTGCCGCACCACGCTTTTCTTGTGCCGCACCTTGTTTCGCCGTAGGCGAAAAACATTGTGCGGGTCCGTTTTCGCCGAAAAAAACAAATTGGGTCCTTTTTCGCTGCAGGCGAAAAAACATTTGGGGTGTTTTTCGCCGCAGCACCTCACATCTGCTGCTGACGATATCTCAGATGATTTCTTAACGTAATTTTGTCCCCGTTTCTTCGCAAAATGCAGAACATTCTAAGGCAGCCGACACCACGTATACAAGAAGATAAACCGAGCGGGTTAGACGCACATTTTGAGTATATTGACGCATATATAAAAAAATGGCCTCCGACGGCCCTCCGGCGGCCCTCCGGGGGCCCTCCGGGGGCCCCTGCGGGGAGCCGCACATCGCCTTCGGCGATATGGTGCGGTGATTTCACCACGAGCTGGACGCCTATTTTACGCCCTGGTACACACGTACGTATTATATAATACCTACTTCGTATAAATTGAATTTCTGAAATTCGAATCTTCTGAAAATTCGAAATGTGGAATTAAATTATCATTATTATTTACTATTTATTATACTCGCAAATGCTGAAGTTTCGGACATCATGTTGATAGGATCGTCAAGTACATTTGTTTTGTTTTCCATCCCATGTACCCGTACTATATTCGCCCTTCTCTTTTCTCTCCTGCTTACTACGCGTAGTCCTACAGCAGTAGCTCAGATCCGGGGTCACGAAGTAGGCACTTCTCCCCCCCCCCCACACTACTGTTCGTGCCTTTATTTCTATCGCGAAAATACTTCAGCCCTTTCTTTCCCTCGTCGACTCGCATCGAGTTGCGCCTATCCACGCTGCCAGGCGCTCTCAACAGTTGCTTATGTTTTTGCGAATAAACTCAAAAGTAAGACCCATGTGCGATTCGAATTCACGAAATCAACTCTTAGCAGCCAGCATTCGAGGGTACCACTCGTGGTCTCGTGGTCCACCTGGGCGACCGGCTTGAAAACACATATAAAATGCATCCAAATGATATGAAGCCAAGGCCGCGTGGGCAACCGGGCTTGGGACACCATGCGGGAGGCCGCGTGGGCAACCGTGTGGGACACCATGCGGGAGCCCACGCGGGATCCCACGCGGTTGCCCACGAGAGAAACTACGCGGTTGCCACGCGGTATCCCACGCGGTTGCCCACGAGAGGAAAACAGCGGGTTGTTACCACGTGGGATACCACGAGGGATACCACGAGGGATACTTTGCGGGATCCCACACGGTTGCCCACGAGAGGAACCACGCGGGATACCACGTGGGATACCACGCGGTTGCCCACGGAGGGTCGCGCGCGGGACCCCACACGTGCTTTTGCGTGAAAAATGAAGTCAAACATCGCGTGTACGTCATGTACATGGTGCAACCATAGGTAGTGATTCGAACGCCCAACTTCCCGCGTGGCTTGCCGTGGGATTCCCATGAGCTCAAATAGGATAAGTTATGGACAACCGTGGGAAGCCGTGACCTTCCTCGCGGTAAATCACGGCTTCCCACGGGCTCACAGATTGTTAAGAAATAGGCAACAGCAGCCTATTGTTGTGATCAATGTTCAGTAGCGGCTACAGTTGTACAGCAGTCTAGAACTTCATGTTCAGTGGAGACTGCAGTACCAGTAAGTGTGGACTTCAGAAGTCCATAGTTTTCTTGAGCTTTTCTTGCCCAAAAGCGGCACTTTCAACATATATCTTCTTCTGTCTTTTCAAGACGCCAGCCAAGTAGTTTGACAGCTACCAGCGCAAGCCTGTGCTACCACCTGTCAAGGGTGTACCAATACGAAACCCGAATACATATACTATATTACCGCGGGAGCCCATGAGGTATCACGCGGGCGCCCGTGGGACACCACGGGACGCCACGGGACTTCCTGTGGGCCACCGCGGGAAGTCACGATGATGTCAGACATCGATGTCTGGAGACTGCCCGTGCCCATTTTTGTTTTGTTTTTTCGCCATTGACGGCTATCACAAATGACAACAATAGTTTACAGTGTAAACTTTGACTGTGAGGAAAGTACCTACTACTGCTGTATCTTACAATACAAAAAAAAACAAAAACGACTATCGTTCTCATCGGAAAGGCTATTATTCTCAAATAGGAAATGCGGCTGTTACACGATCCCATACTCGTACATATTGATACGCGTAATATAATACGTATCCGCGTGTCTACTCACCTGCTACGCTCTACGGAGACGTGTCCGTTACTATTAATAGCATGCCACGTTATATCATACCGGTACGTACTGCACCGCCTTAAAGCGACAGTCTTCGTACGTATTATACGTATCGAATGACACCAACTGTCGCCCTTGTGGGCTAGTAGTTATAGTGGCTATTAATAGGGATACCCTCGAATGCTGCTATTAATAGAGTGTATTTCGTGAGTTCGAACCCCACGTGGGTCAGACTTTTCAAGTTATTTGGTTGTTACTTCCACGAAAGATGCTTTGAATTAAATGTAAAATAGCCGATTGGGGGGGGGAAGGTCTGCTCTGCTCCTTTCCCCCCCCCGCGTGCCCCCGCTTCCCTTATGCCTAAACAAACAGCCAAAGAAAGGGGGGGGGGGGGCAAGGGGCACCCCTCCCCCTTTCCCCCCTGTCATCTGGCCAGTTCTGTTTGTTCGCACTCGATAGCAACCGACGGTCCCGTTATCACCCCCAGCCGCGGGGCATCCTGTGCATGGCGCTTATCAGGTGCGTACGCTAGATACCACCTCCCCCCCCCCCCCCCCCAGAAAAATCACCCCCGGTGATGGCATTTTCAAAGAGTCCAAACGTTATCACCGGGGCGTGCTTTCACCCGGGTTATACTGTAAGCACTGTCTTCTCTCGTCGACTCTCGTCGAGTTGTGACTACCCACGCTAAAATAGGCACTCTCAACAGTTATTTGTTTTTTTCTTTGCGCCCCATATATTATCTTCGCTCATCATCCTTTCTTCTTCCTGCCTATTACAGTACAGGACACCAAAATTAAAAATAACAGGAAAGCTGGCCCAGGACGGATTTCTTAGTTGAGAGAGGGTGCTTTATACCTAATTTCAAGATTTCGAATCTCGAATTTCTTGTTCTTCTCTAAATGTCAGCCTGGCTTTCTTAGTAGCCTGTTTCTTATTACGGAGGACCATAGTAAATAGGACCAAATATTGTTAGTAAAAAAAGGGAAATATATAGGATTTTGTGTATACCATAGGTCCTATTTACTATGGTCTCCCGTAATAGTAGGTGTCCTGCACTGTAATAGGCGCAACTCAGAGCCGGACTCACAAAGTAGACGCTTTCCCCTCCTTCCCACTACGGTTCGCAACTTTGTTTGTTATCGCGATAATATTTCAGCCCTTTCTTTCCCCCGTCAACTCGTATTGGATTGTGCCTATACCCACGCTGCTATTATCATACGTTGGCGCTCCCAGCAGTTGTGTGATTCCGTTTTTATATTTATTTTTGCAAAATGAGAAAGGTTGTCTTAGAGACAACCTGTTGTTTGGTGGGCAACGGGGAGAAAGATACATCACTGGTGAAAAAATAACTAACGGGGGTTTCACACAGAAACAAGGGGATGTTTAATACGGGGTAATAGTAGAATGAAATATATTGCGGCACGAAAGGAACGAGTAGGATCAGTTGCATCTGGAATAAGGAAGCGAGTAGAGCAGCGGGAGCAGCGAGATACCCAGAGTCGATACGGGTCGGGGTCCCAGCACAAGCAGGGGAGAGCCAGGCGCCGAGTAGGGAGCGGCAGAGAACCGTCAGGCATCGTTGTTGGTTATCAGGGCTTTGTTTCCTTAGCAATCGTGGTGGGTTCCCGATATGAGCGGGCCGTTTGAGACGGTAAACCATTCGAAGCACGTTTACGTAGTGGTCGATTAGCAGGGGTTTTCCCAGGAAACTGGGCCGTTAGATACGGAAATTTTGCACTAAAAATCGTTTGGCAAATCTTAGTGGGTTCCCGATATGAGCGGGCCGTTGTCACGGAAGACCACCTAAAAACACGCGCAAACACATAGGTACCGAGACGTCCGATTTCCGCGGTGGTTCGATTAGCGGGCCATCCCTAATCGTTAGCAATCGTGGTGGGTTCCCGATATGAGCGGGCCGTTAGAGACGGTAAACCATTCGAAGGCACGTTTACGTAGTGGTCGATTAGCAGGGTTTTCCCAAGAATCTGGGCCGTTAGATACGGAATTTTGCACTAAATAATCGTTTGGCAAATCTTGTGGGTTCCCGATATGAGCGGGCCGTTGTCACGGAAGACCACCTAAAGCACGCGCAAACACATAGGTACCGAGACGTCCGATTTTCGGGTGGTCCGATATGAGCGGGCCATCCTAATCCTTAGCAATCGTGGTGGGTTCCCGATATGAGCGGGCCGTTTGAGACGGTAAACCATTCGAAAGCACGTTTACGTAGTGGTCGATTAGCAGGATTTTCCCAGGTATCCTGGGCCGTTAGAGACGGAACTTTTGCACTAAATAATCGTTTGCAATCTTAGTGGGTTCCCGATATGAGCGGGCCGTTGTCACGGAAGACCACTTGAAAGCACGCGGTACTTAGTGGTCGGTCAGTGGGTTCCCGATATGAGCGGGCCGTTCGGAAGAACGGAACCGTTCCGTTCTTCCGAACGGCCCGCTCATATCGGGAACCCACTGACCGACCACTAAGTACCGCGTGCTTTCAAGTGGTCTTCCGTGACAACGGCCCGCTCATATCGGGAACCCACTAAGATTGCTAAACGATTATTTAGTGCAAAAGTTCCGTCTCTAACGGCCCAGGATACCTGAGAAAACTCCTGCTAATCGACCACTACGTAAACGTGCTTTCGAATGGTTTACCGTCTCAACACGGCCCGCTCATATCGGGAACCCACCACGATTGCTAAGGATTAGGATGGCCCGCTCATATCGGACCACCCGAAAATCGGACGTCTCGGTACCTATGTGTTTGCGCGTGCTTTCAGGTGGTCTTCCGTGACAACGGCCCGCTCATATCGGGAACCCACAAGATTTGCCAAACGATTATTTAGTGCAAAATTCCGTATCTAACGGCCCAGATTCTTGGGAAAACCCTGCTAATCGACCACTACGTAAACGTGCCTTCGAATGGTTTACCGTCTCTAACGGCCGCTCATATGGGAACCCACCACGATTGCTAACGATTAGGATGGCCCGCTCATATCGGACCACCCGAATCGGACGTCTCGGTACCTATGTGTTTGCGCGTGTTTTTAGGTGGTCTTCCGTGACAACGGCCCGCTCATATCGGGAACCCACTAAGATTTGCCAAACGATTTTTAGTGCAAAATTTCCGTATCTAACGGCCCACGTTTCCTGGGAAAACCCCTGCTAATCGACCACTACGTAAACGTGCCTTCGAATGGTTTACCGTCTCAACGGCCCGCTCATATCGGGAACCCACCACGATTGCTAAGGAAACAAAGCCCTGATAACCAACAACGATGCCTGACGGTTCTCTGCCGCTCCCTACTCGGCGCCTGGCTCTCCCTGCTTGTGCTGGGACCCGACCCGTATCGACTCTGGGTATCTCGCTGCTCCCGCTGCTCTACTCGCTTCCTTATTCCAGATGCAACTGATCCTACTCGTTCCTTTCGTGCCGCAATATATTTCATTCTACTATTACCCCGTATTAAACATCCCCTTGTTTCTGTGTGAAACCCCCCGTTAGTTATTTTTTCACCAGTGATGTATCTTTCTCCCCGTTGCCCACCAAACAACAGGTTGTCTCTAAGACAACCTTTCTCATTTGCAAAAATAAATATAAAAACGGAATCACACAACTGCTGGGAGCGCCAACGTATGATAATAGCAGCGTGGGTATAGGCACAATCCAATACGAGTTGACGGGGGAAAGAAAGGGCTGAAATATTATCGCGATAACAAACAAAGTTGCGAACCGTAGTGGGAAGGAGGGGAAAGCGTCTACTTTGTGAGTCCGGCTCTGAGTTGCGCCTATTACAGTGCAGGACACCTACTATTACGGGAGACCATAGTAAATAGGACCTATGGTATACACAAAATCCTATATATTTCCCTTTTTTTACTAACAATATTTGGTCCTATTTACTATGGTCCTCCGTAATAAGAAACAGGCTACTAAGAAAGCCAGGCTGACATTTAGAGAAGAACAAGAAATTCGAGATTCGAAATCTTGAAATTAGGTATAAAGCACCCTCTCTCAACTAAGAAATCCGTCCTGGGCCAGCTTTCCTGTTATTTTTAATTTTGGTGTCCTGTACTGTAATAGGCAGGAAGAAGAAAGGATGATGAGCGAAGATAATATATGGGGCGCAAAGAAAAAAACAAATAACTGTTGAGAGTGCCTATTTTAGCGTGGGTAGTCACAACTCGACGAGAGTCGACGAGAGAAGACAGTGCTTACAGTATAACCCGGGTGAAAGCACGCCCCGGTGATAACGTTTGGACTCTTTGAAAATGCCATCACCGGGGGTGATTTTTCTGGGGGGGGGGGGGGGGGAGGGGTGGTATCTAGCGTACGCACCGTGATAAGCGCCATGCACAGGATGCCCCGCGGCCTGGGGGTGTGATAACGGGACCTCGGTTGCTATCGAGTGCGAACAAACAGACTCGGCCAGATGACAGGGGNAGTGACAGTTTAGGAATTTTCAGAGTTCCGATACGAGCGGTTACTCCTGGATTGCACATGAAAGGGAGGGGGGGGGAAGGCGTTCCAGTCGCGTAGCGCGACCGGTAGATATGTCGACCGCGTTTCCGTTTATGTGTTTCGGGGAAGGCGTTAACACGCGGGGGGGGGGAAGGGGCAGTGCAGCCCCTTGCCCCCCCCCCCTTTTTGGCTGTTTGTTTAGGCATAAGGGAAGCGTGGTCACGCGGAGGGGGAAAAGGAGCAGAGCAGACCTTCCCGCTATTTTACATATAATTCAAAGCATCCTTCGTGGAAGTAACAACCAAAGCAGCGTGGGTATAGGCACAACTCACAATACGAGTTGACGGGGGAAAGAAAGGGCTGAAAATATATATCGCGATAACAAACAAAGTTGCGAACCGTAGTGGGTGTGATAACGAGGAGTAGGTGTGGAAGCGGTAACTTTGATCACCAAGAGGAGTGTGACCAGATCCCGGGCAGATTGCAGAAGCGTGCTACGATCGAGGTAGAGGTATACCTTTTTTTGGCTATTTTATTTTCTGAATAACGGGACTCCTTAACCAAAACTCCGTCTGCCTTTCATTTTTGCGCCGCCGTATTTCTTGTTCATGTTATACTCGTTATTATACTCGTGTCATGGAAGTGTTCATCGGGTATATAGTATATATATACCAATATATGGCACTTTATTCCCAGTCGGGTGTCAAGTCGGAACGTCTCCCCTAAGTTATTTGCCAGAATTCTCGACTTTGAAGTCCCAGAGCACGCCCCACGGGCCTCGGCCGGGACCCGCACTTGCGGCGTGGCGTACGCGTGGCCCCCCTGCGTGCCCCGCGGCCGATAGCGCGAGAAAATACCCGCGGCCGGAGGAGAAAAGTGAAAGTATTCCGGGAAAATGTACATTTGGTACCTATACATATATATATATATATATGTATGTCACTTTTATTTCCTTCGATGGTCAATTTTTCGGGTGAGGTATAGAGCTCCTCAAGTGACCACCCTTATAAGGCAAAAACATGGTGAACCTCTACCATAGCATGAGTCTGCAGGGGGTGTGATAATAGGGGGGGGGGGGGGGTTACAGGGCTTCTTCTTCGCGAAGAGGGCCTCCCCCGTCGTTGTCCAGCCATTCGTGGCTGTCACCGGGAAGCATCGTCTCGTCACTTGTGGGAGTCGTAGTGGCCGGCGATTCAGGAGGTACTGCCGGGGTCTCACAGACCCTGTGGTTGACGTGTCGGGCGCTTCTGTCAGAGCTTGAATGGTTGCGCTTCACCGGTACTGGTAGCCGTTGTCGGAGAATGCGCCATCACGGCAGGAGTGGCAGTACCAGTACCGGTAGGCGGGGAGGACCCGGAAACAAACGATGTGAACCAATCCTCGCTAGAGGCGCGGCAGCAGAGCAGGTACCGGTGCGGTCCGGGCCGCAGGCTCGATCGGCCCACTGTGATGGGCCGCAGCAGTTGCCTGTATGCTGGTACCGGTAATATTACCTGTGTGTGCGTGCGTGTTAATGAGTGAATGGTGTCCACCGGGTGCGATACTTTGGAGTTTGATATGTTTTCAGGCGTACGTTCAAAGGGGGTCTGGTATTCACCGTATCCCCGGTGATAAAGTGACGGTCGAAAAACAAACCTCAAAATGTGCCCTCGGGTGTGTTTTTAAGGGGGAGGGGGGGGAGGGGTACTCATTTGTGTCTTGCCTTAGTCATTTGACCATTGACCACGCATCCCTTTCGAGACGGGGGGGGGGGTTGTTCGGGGCGGGGGCGGGGGGGGGGTGCTATAATCCGTGTTTATACGGTAAATCTTCTCGCGATACCAATGCAAAGAACGTACCGTAGCTGGGAGGGGGGCGAAGAGCCTATTGTGTGACCCCGGACCCCGGGTCTGAGTTACGACTATTAAAAGGAGGGCGAGAGAGAATAAGGGTGGACATAATACATGTGATGGAGGGGGGAAAAAACAGCAAGAGTTTGAGTTATACGTCAGTTCTCGTTTTACGCTGTAGTTTTAGTACTCTTGTGAATGTTAAAGCAAACAACCGAGATGCAGTTTCTCGGTCTGTACGTTCGTTTGCGTCATTATTAGCCCACTATCAACACGATTACTGCTACAACGTATGCCGCGTTTAATCGTGGTATTCCCACGATTCTTGTCACCGACTGCTGTATATTTGTTCGTTTTGGTCCCCCGTGTCCCGTCAACAACAAAGACAGTCTCTAATCGGCTTCGTCTCTCTAATCGGCTTCGTCTGCTACCCCAACCTCCCTTCATCCCCTGACACCTGGCAGCCAACAATAACGTGAGCGACGAATTGACAACCCATGGACGCTCTCGGTGCTTCTCCGAGCCACGATGTCCTCTGCGGCGGGACCACGGTTCCCATATCCGTGAAATACGACCCAGACCTCAGGAGGGTCTACGTCGAGCCGGATACTGGCCGCCGAGAGCTAAGGGGTTGCGCCACCCTCACGCAAATATGGGAAAGCCTGCCCGAGCAAGACCTCCCCCTGTATGCCATAGACGCCGCGACTTCCGCCGTTAGCGAGGTGCCGACTGGGACGTGGCTGCTGACCGAGGACCTCTACATCGAGGACGGGATCACGCTGATCGTCGCGGGAGCAGAACGCGGAGGTGACGCGGATGAGCTCCGACTCCTCAGCAACTCGGAGACATTCCTCAACTTGCGCGGGAACGGCGGCTCCCTCGCTTTCGACAAGACCCGGGTGTTGTCCTGGGACAACGGTGCAGGCGGGCCGGACGAGAACATCAGCGACGGCAGGTCGTACGTCAGCTGTCTGTCCGAGGTTGTCACGGACGAGTCCCTGTCGTGCGATGGCCGAGCGGAGGTAACAATAGGCGAATGCAGGATGGACATCCACAACTCGGAAATGGCCTACCTGGGGTACGACGCGCCGGCGTCGTGGGGCCTCTCGTCGATCGTGAGGGGCTTCTGCTCGGACAAGAGCAACCCTGAGGTATTCGACTCGGTCAGCGCGCGCGGGACCATCTACGACTCCGACCTCCACCACAACTACCACGGGTACTACACTGTGGGAAACCTGGGCGGTGATTGGAAGCGGAACTCTGTGCACGACAACTTTCAGGATGGCCTCCACGCCCACGAGCACTCGAGGGGGCTGATAATCACCGGCAACGACGTGCGCAACAACGGGAACAACGGTATCGTAGGGGCGGAGTGGTGCTCAGACCTTTCGATGCATAACAATGTTGTCCAAGAGAACAGGATTGGGATTTTCTTGTTCGGTATGGGAGACAGGGCCAAGGTAGAGTTCAATTCCGTCCAGCAGTGTTCAGTGGCTGGCATCGCGGTGCACGAGTCCTCGCGCGGGTTCTTTTTCCAAAATGCGCTGCTGCAGAACATGGTAAACGTGCTCATCTTGGGGCGGTCGGAGGACAACGTTTTCGAAAACAACGTTATTAGACGGGGAAGGATGTACGACATTTCCGTGTACGAAGATGCCGTTACGCCCTTTCACGTCGCCTCCGGACGGCCAAACAGCAACATTTTCAGCAAAAATAAGTTTGGGGGACCGCGTCGCGCTGGTGGGGGGGTTCATATCGCGAACTCTGACGGCACCCAGTTCGTGGGGAACTCCATATTACGTGGCCCTTGGCCTGTCACGATCAAGGGTTCCGAGGGTTTTGTGTTCAGTAGGAATCACGGTTATGATCGGATTGACGTGTCTTTGGATAGCAAGTCTTGCGTAGACCCCGTCTCAGACTTTGGGGAGACGGTGTGCAAATCTTCCAACGTTGTTCTGTACCGGCCGGGGGCTTCGACCGGGCGAGGACAACCGGCGGATGCCGATGTTTTTTCAGCGGATGATAGCAAGAAGACTGGTAGTAGTGCTACTCGTACTACGAATGGTACGGTCTTCGTTGAAAGCGGTGATTTGTTTGCCAAGTACGTGTGCGCGGCGGCGGTGGCGATGGCCTGCCTGTTCGCCTTCTTCGTCATGCGGGATCGAAAAATGGCATGCCCTCGTCCACGAGCAATTACAAGAAGCGGACGACGGGTCAGATTGGAGATAATTATCGATGAATTACGTGGAATACTCGGAGTTCCGATGTGAGAAGTATACCATACATATATATATAACATAGCTAAGCGTGTGCTACGATAGAGGTTCGTAGCACTTTTTGGATGAAACGTTTTTCGCTGACTGATCGGGCTCCTTAACGGACTTTCATTCTCGTGTTGAAAATATGTTTTCAAACGTTTTGTATGCCTAGACCATGGGATTGCTCGTCGGGTACGTAGCATCAATTTTGTTTGGAAGTCATCCCACGGCAGAGGGGCGCAGCCGAATTTTCTGAGCTCTTCACATGAGGAGCTCAATATCTCACCCGAAACATGACTTCGGAAACATTCGTTTCGCGCACAATCCGACCACACCTTCCAATGCCATAGTCCAAAAACAAATATATACCAGTAAAATAATATTAGTATCCGGTGGTTACTCGCGTGAAAAGCACAACCGGTCAGAAAGTATTGAGCCTAGAAGTGGTACTCCTACCGTGGGATTGCTCTCGGGTCAGCTTTAGAGTCCCTCGAGTGCAGAGCCTCCGAAAAAACATGGTGCACCTTCACCGGAGCATTCGTGTATATCACAGCTTGCAAAGATGAGCTTCGGCGAAATCCTCTCGATCTCCCAGCTTTTTTGTCGTTGTGTCTGTTTTTGCAAAAATATATATGGAACGTCTTACAGCGGCAGTAGTGTTTGTGATGATGAAGATAGCCAAATTGTCCTTAACCCCTTAAGAACTGCTCCCGCGTATTTGGGGACAAACTACTTGGAATTAGTGTGGAATAAGTTTTTCAGTTAGGCCCGAATCAACGAGTATAAAAGAAATTCAATTTGGAAAAAATAAAATTCAAATTCGCTTTTCATTGGTCAACACACGCACCAGCACCAAATATTATGCCCCAAGATCCTAATCTTTGGTAATGGTGCGTGTGTTGACCAATGAAAAGCGGATTTGAATATTTTTTTTTCCAAATTGATTTGTTTTCTTCTTCGTTAAAACGGGCCCTTATGAATGGGTTAACGCACATTTCAGGTATATTATATGATGCATAATACGATGCAGAAATACGCGCCGGGTTGTTGTACGACTTTGTCAGGAATGTGTAAAAGGCCCGTTCGATTTATATCAGACTCTGTAATAACCAAACGTCCCTTATATTTCCGGACATAAGTTTTTCGTTTGGCAAGGGATCCAAGAACAGCAGGATTAGTTCCTCTATGCAAAACAGCGCGTTGCTACCATCGTAGTACCCGTACGTGCAAGCAGCGGTTACTCGTAGCTGCACTGCACCTTGTCAGACTGTGCGGGAAGACGGGGCGGTGGTTTTGATATTTGTATGGTGGTTTTTAGTTCGATTGCTATGTTCCCACTGCATGCATGCGTGTATGTGCCCGCGGGTCGTCACTCTGACAGCACTCTAGGTAGCAGGCGTCAATCAGATGCAGGCGTGTTCCCATCTGTGTTCACAACTACTTCTACCGTCGTTGTCGTCGTGCGTTTGTTTGTACGGCACAGGCAGCACTCCAGTCAGCAGCCGATCGATGTGGTCAGTAGTCACGAGTTGATCAGTGGTGGGACCGTGGGGACTTTATGCTGTAGCTGAGTGGATACAATATAATATGGATACCCGCGGCCATATGATGTATTAGTTCTGCACATTGATTTCCTTTGATTCGTGCGCCTTCTTCGTCTCGTGTTTTGATTGTGACTTCCACGGAAGATGCTTTGAGACATGTTCAAAATAGGCGAAGGAGGGGGGGAGGGGGGGGGGGGGGGGGGGGTACTCATGTCGTGCACGGCCGTAGTCATATGACCATAGACCCTCGCGTCCCTACAATACCGGGACGGAGTACGTTGGGTTTTCACCAACCAGGCAGGGGGGGGGGTAAATCAGGAGTTTGTTCCGGCTTGAACGTTCTCTGAACGATCAGGCTCCTGCACCCAAAACCGTAGGTATTTCATAATTATTGTGGTGCTGCTATGTGTTTCTGTGGTGGTATCCCCGTTGTCCCTCTATTGTTGTAGAGGCGTTGCTGTTTATGTATTCCTCTGAGAAGAGGAATACTTGCCCTCCTGCTCAGAACTTCTGGAGAGGCAAGGAACCGCTAATGATGTGAACCAAGCGACGTGTGAGTGCGAGCGATCAAAAGTAACCAGGATGAACCTGCACAGTAGTCAGGCTTGGCCCATACTGCCTAAACTGATGCATGATACCGCGGCCGTAAGGCAGTAGTGGCGTATCTTCACACTTGGGGTCGCCTTCTAGATACTCTGGAGCTTCTCTCGGCCTCTCACCCTTGATGTGTGCTGCTCGAGCCGTGCTGCCGCAGCAGGCCCGGGCAGGTATCCTTTTTTTTGTTTTCCATTTATTTTCATTTTCTCCTACTCCTGATTTTTAAGGTCAGATCAGATCAGATGCCTTCTCACCACGGTGATACGAGCGGGCCTCGCAACCCCGGGATTGTCACGCATCGCGATAGCGGAAACTCTGTGTATTTCGAGAAGCGGCTACTATTTTCGACGATGCCTCCGGGACGCCCAAATAAATAAGCAACACAGGAATGAGATAGATGGTTCCGGCTACGGTGGTAGCGTGCTCGTAGACTACATACAGGGTTGGGCATTTGTTTAGGGTTCAGGACGAGGCTTGGACCGGATCAGTAGTTATGAATCCAGGACGAGACTCTCCGAGTGCTTGAACGTAGCTCATCCGTGAACTGAAATTGGACGATGCTTTTCTTCTATAACAGTGATTCACGCTGGATAGTGGCAACGAGAACCTGTTCAATAGGAAAAACCGGGCCGGGGACTCTGTGGCATGTGGCCCCTGTGCAAGCTCCTCACACTATGTCTGATGCTTATTGATCGCCGTGTTGTCCTTGTTTCTTAGCAAAATGCATGAAATTCTAAGGCAGCAGCCGGAACCACGTATACAAGAGGATAAACCGAGCGGGTTAGACGCACATTTTGCGTATGTTGACGCATACCAGGTATATGGTAAACAAAAACGCCCTGGTATATACGTACTATAGCACACATACATGTCGCGATCTTGGGTAGCGTAACAGTTTGCGTTCGACTCCACCGTCACGCGTCCGCGATCTCGGGAGAAGGCAGGTGTGGCCGGTTAATGATGCAGTGGCGAAAGTGTCGAGGAAGAAAAAGAAAGTTTTCGACGCAATGACGAAGCGGAGGATGAAGTAGAACATCATCCCCGACCACGCGCATACAGACGTAGTCGCCTGTACCGTAAAACGCGTTGAGATTGCGCAGGTGTGCGAACGCTTTTCGGCGCTCATTTTCTCGACACCCATAAACGGGCTAAAAGTCGAACATATAATTGTCGGAAGGCTCTCGACCAGATATTTCCATAAACACCCTGGTCGGTATTGGCAACTGTTGAGCATAACCGTGTACTCGGTGCGTGTCAAGATATTTATGCAACGGTGCGGCGGTGGAATACAAAACAGACATGTTTCTATGTTATGGTTTCCACAGCAACACCCAAGCCCACGAGGTAACTCACGAAGAATACGCAATAATATATACCCTTGGAGTTCCAGCATCGCGAGTGCCCATTTATGAGCCCACCCCGACCCAGCCCATACACCAGAGACTGTATTCAACACGTTAGCGTATACTGATATAGTACGCTCTGGGTGGGAGCGGACGCCAGTTCTACCAGAGGACTGGTAGAATACTGGGCTTCGCAACTCATCGTGGTCCTCACGGATGGACAAGGAATCGAGACACCGGGAAGCGGGACAGCAGTAGGCCACGGGAAGAGCCTCGCGGGGGGCCCCGCCGATGAGGCCAGTGCAGGGGTAAATGTGCAGGCCGCGGCGATAGCGGCCGCAAACGCCCATGCTTTGGTCCAACCGAGCAGCGCAGGAGCGCAAGGAGAACCTCCCGCCGAGAGCGGAGATGGATCACTTTTGAAATGGTTCAAGAACAGCTTCTCGAGACGGGAATCACATTGCGGTTGCACAGGCTGAATCGCAACGGCTGCGGGCGGAATTCCGCGCGGCAGAAACAGAAGACACTGTTCAGATAGCACGGGCCGAGGGAGCTAAAGCCAGCTCACAGAAACAGCTGCAAGCAATGCATGAGGAGGTGCAAAGTCTTCGCCGAGCGGGAACCGCAGCTGGCCCGACATCAGACACGTTTTGTTTGTGGTGTAGGCAAGCATGCACCTAACTAAGCATGACAGCAAGGTAAATACTTATTTTCGTTAGTCAAGGCAGTTTGAATATTGGACGATTTCCACCACATGCGACAATGTGTCGAGGGTGACTGATGAACCCATCATCACTCACGGTCCAAATGATTAGACCCTAGGTATGGGGTAGCCAGAGTGTCGCCTTCGGTTTGATATTTTGACGGAATTCAATCTGCCACCGGCGACCAACCCCTACCGACTAATATCCACAACCTTGGCTGCTCCAGTCTAGCCATGAAACTCATCAAGAATAACTACATGTTCCCAACAACGACCTCGACAAGCAGCCGTACTTGAAAGGAGATATTGATGCCAAGATGACTGACGGCGAAGACGCCCCCGTGTACTGTGAAGGGATGAGCCTTAATAGTCAAAAGCTGGCTGAGGTAGGTATCCACAAGACCGACCGCTAGGCAAACATGCACACCCTCCAACGTCTATCGGCCGAATACGAGGTCGATACAAATATGTTACAACACGACGAACACCTAACTATGGACACGATTGAGGACCAAGTGCGAGTAACGCACCGGGAGTTGAAAGAGAAGAAAGGGGAAAGTATAGATAACTCCGCTAGTGTTTTGGTCGCGGCCGATGGCGATGGGTCCGGTGGGAGCGGAGAATTCCCCACCCCTGGGGCACCACACGGGCACAATCACCGGCGGGAGCGCGGCGAG
Source organism: Saccharina japonica (assembly GCA_008828725.1). Lineage (NCBI taxonomy): Eukaryota > Phaeophyceae > Laminariales > Laminariaceae > Saccharina > Saccharina japonica. The sequence continues at coordinate 63,549 of MEHQ01000516.1, forward strand.
AAGTGGGGCAACGGCCTGGGGTACCGGGAAACAGCAGCATGGCCGTGGCTGGGCGGCCGGATAGCACCAGCACGGCTAAGGCTGAGTGGCCAGGACAGCGGCAGCGTCGCCCACAGCAGCGACAGTAGTACGGGTGCAAAGGCTGGGTGGCCGGACAACAGCAGCAGCAGCGGAAGCATGGCCAGAGCTGTGCTTGGGACAAAGGACAGATTCCTCAGGGTCAGGGCCGGGGAGGTGGTCGCTCAGCGGACAACCACGGGCGGGCGAAGAAAGGAAACCGCTCCAAGAAAAAATGCACGTGTCGACGGAAATGGGGTGCGCAACCCTCGCTTCGTGAGCCCCGAGGCCGAGAACCACCCCCCCAAGTAACCTGACAGACCCTCCCGCATACCCCCCGAGTTTTCGACGGCCACAAGGCAGCGCATTGGTGACCCACCCAACAGACCCGCGCGTAAGGTGCTGGAAATGCGACCAGACCGGCCACTTCAAACCCCAGTTCCGTGCTTCGGGACCCCACCCCGACGTACGGGGCCTTAGGTGCGACGAGGTCGGTCACATTAAAGCTCGATGCCGTGCGATGTTGAAGCTCCGTTGCGAACCCAACATCCCGCGCAACGTACTCTATAACCATGGTCTCGTGGCGGCACAACAAGTCATCATGGTTTCGGGTGAGAGATAATAAGCTCGTGTGAGGAGCTCTCAGAAAATATTAAGCCACCGCCCGAATAAGGCGGCAGTGCTCCCATAACACGTACCAGGTATACTAGTTTTAGTGTGCGTATAGGCGGTCAAGTCAAGGTGTCGAAACCGCGGTCTCCTCGTAGTATATAGCATGTTTGCTCAAAATTGTATCGCTGACGCTTTTTTCCGCCGCAAGGCGAGGAGCTCAGAAAATCATAAGTCGCTGCTCTACCGTGGCATTGCTTCCTAAACATATGTACCAGGTTTAGCGTACGTGAGGGCGGCCAGTCAAGGGGCCAAAACCACGATGTCCTCTTAGTATTAATAGCATATTTGCCTCAAAATGGTCTCTTTGCCACATTTTTTCCTTCGCTAGGCCCACCCTCACGAATTACGTCCAACGTACCGGCTTTTTGCCCGGACCCCACAAAAGCATTATATTCGGGATGCATACATGCACGCACGGACCATGAAGAGTATTGCATACCGCACGGATTGAGCTATTGCGTTCATACAGCTCCGCTAACAGTTGTACAGCGACAATATTCGCCGTTTATACAGTTAGGTGGATATCAAAAGGGGAGTATATTATCGGCCACAAGTTTAGTGGTACCAGAGCACTAGGAGGAGCAGCTGACAACACGGCATGGCCCCGGGCATGATGCGTTTCGAACCATGGCGGTTGAAAGGAGGGACTATATAGCCGTTGGGTTGGGTGGGACCGCTAAACCTATCTTCCCGCCGCGAAAAAAACAGCCTACTCTAATTCCGAGTAGTCTGTCGTCAACCAAAAAGCGCAGGTGCAGGTAGTCCCGTTAGAAAAAAATCAGGAGGAAGATGCAGATGCGAGTCTCTTTCGTACAGGAGAGCGTCATCGCTTCCAAAAAAAAACCCGTCCTACCGCTATATCCCACCCGCAAGTGCACCGCCTGCTAGACAAGCAAAACCCAGCAAGCAGGTCAACCAACGAACAGCCAAAGCAGAAAGCAGGCAAACCAGTTAAACCAGCAAACCAGTTAGACCAGCACACCAGCAACAAGGCAAAAGCGCAAACACAAGACACAAACGGTCACCAGAGCACAAGCACACACGCACACAGGAAGACAAGGGGAGATTACCACACCGCAAAAACGAGAACAAAAAGAAAAAGAAGAAGAAAAAAAATCTGGCCGAAATGAAGAACAACCACCCCCCCCCAAGCTGCGAGGTACAAATGATCGCCATAAGAGGTAGTAAGTAATCAACCCTCCCAGCGCAGCGAAAAAAAGGACCAGCGATCATGGGCGGAGACACGCGATCGACAAACAACGTCAAAATCCCTTCTGCACCGCACACAGGTTTTTGGGGACAAACCACTAGGAAATAGTCGTGGGATTAGTTTTGCGGCAGAAAAAAAGGGGGTTAAGCTCTCCCCGGGGCAGCGAAAAAAAACGAGCTGAGCCCCACAAATCGATAACACTCCTCGACCTTCCCCAAGAAGCGAAAGACATCCAGGACACACTATTAAAACTGCTGCGATCAAAAAAGGGTTTGCAGCCAGGCTTCATTCATTACGCAGATCCTGCACAGCCTTTCACAGCGGCAGGTGAGGGACTAGATGATCTGTACTGTACAGATAGATCATGATATATCTGTGCACATATATCATGATCTATCTGCAGATGGTCTGTACGAGGCGAGGAGTTTCAATTTAGGAACAGGCGCATACCTTGGGAGAAACTAGGCCCAACAAACAATTTTGCCACTTCGCTCGTTCGCCCGCGGAGAAGCAGCCGACAGATCCAGCGTGTTAAAGATCATGATCTAGACCTACAGAAGAATCAGTATTTGGTGTGTTCAGCCGGGCTCTTCTCCACTCCCAAAGAAAAAAACGAAAACAACAACAACCAAAAAAAATCATCATTGCCACTCTGCTCGTTCTCCCGCGGAGAAGGAGCCGACGTGCCCGAGCCACCTTGCCACCGCCGGCAGCGCCTTGGCCTCCGCGCTACCCTGTAGGAGTTCGAACATGGAGGCGTCTTCCTTTCCGGCCGTCCACCCTGCCGTGCGCGCGACATCGTGGAGAGGTTAGGTTGTTGCGGGGCGTGATGTACTCGTGGTCGGATTGGCCGTGTGGGACTGCTCTTCCGATTTTGAAGCGGCGCAAAAATAGCCACATCCCACTATGGCCCAGAATATAAGGAACGTTTGTATATTAGCATGTAATTTAAACGGTTCTTATGTTTAGGGTCAAGAGTGGTATATATTAATGTTTTGTTTTTTCACGCCTCGGGCAGATTATCAGCTCCCACTTATTGATCTAGAGGTGGATCTTCAATCGGTTATGTATGATCCAGCTCGCGTGTTGGAGCCGTCAAATGTGCACGGTCTGCGTACGTAGCGCACGTGTTTCCTGTGTTGGATCTGCACTCTACGCAGGTCCTGCACAGCCTTTCACAGCGTCAGGTGAGGGACTAGATGATCTGTACTGTACAGATAGTATGAACGAGGTGAGGAGTTTCAATTTTTGGAACAGGTGCATATATACCTCGTAGCCAGATGTGTGGACAATTTAATGTTCACCCCGAGGTGAACCAAACGAACCACATGTGACTTCAATAACTTTGAAGGGGGGGGGGAGGAGGTGGGTGTTCGGGGAGATGGCCCATGCAGGATGCAAGGACAATCGTCAAAAATAATACCGGCAACAACAACAACAACAACAACATCAACAACATCAACAACACCCCACGACCACGATTACCATCATCACCACCACCAGTCCCCCGGCCAAAAGCACCACCACACCGCCACCACCACCCCCCCCACCCCCATCCCCCCCACCCCCCGCGCCCATGCCCGCCCAGCCCCGTGCCTCGACCCCCTCATACGCCACGCCCCGTCGACTGGTGCGCGCTAGGAAACGCCCCGTGCGCGGCAGGTTTTTTCTTCATCCACGCGCCCTTCCCGCAGGAGGGGGGGGGAGACCTCTGCTAGCATCCCCTCCCCCCCCAGCGCCTCCTTGGCGCAAAAAACAACGCGCAGCAGCACCACAGGCAGCAGACCCTTCTTGGCCCGCGTTGTGCAGCGGAGCGGGGCGCTATCCTTCCGGCCGCTTTCGGCTCCTTAGCCTTCGTGCCAGCCGCCGCCACGCGCCCCAGCGGCACGTAAGGGGGCCTTGGCGCCGCCTCACCTTAGTAGTCTGGGTCTTGAGGGCGATAAGCGCGTCGATGTGGGGCTGATGGTGGGCGCTTGTCTGGGCCTCGATTTATTCAGCTCGGCGGATCTCTCTGCCCTGTTATAGTTCAGCGGAGGGGGGGGAGGGCGAGAGGAGGGGGGGGGGGGGAGCGGGGGGGGTAACTCAAGTATGCATGGATGCTCGGGAAGTAGCATTTGCTAAGAAAACGGCTGGCAAGTCCTTCAGACATGCCGGGCGAGATGGAGCATGCTTCGGGTTCGCACGACCAAAGACAGACATTGCTAGGCGGCAGTATACGGGGGTGAAGCGGCGGGAAGGCGAGGGGGGGTTGTACTTAATTTGGGTTATGCAATGGGCCGTGAGTCGTACGACCACAGAACCCTTTGCATCACCTACACAACTGCCAGGACGGAGCATAGTCGCCAACCACTTTCACTACGGCAGACATGTGCGAGCACCAGCGGACGGGGGGGGGTAGCCTCATTGTATTCAGTTGCTTCCCTTAGTAATGTCGCCTAGTAAATTGGCCTTTGACCATGCATCTCTTTCGAGACTGAACAGACAGAGGGAAGATGGGATGGAGGAGAGAGGCATGCCGCGCTCGTGCGCGTCTTAAACTCCTTCGGCTCCAGCTCGGGTGCATCCATCCCCTACGTCAGCACCTCGGGTGTCGCGTCGTGTGGAACGCGACCCTTGCAGTCCTCAGTTTATTTATGGGGTATATACGTTCTCCCTCACAAGCCCCTCAAAAGTGGCTAAATAAAAAGATGCCGCGAAAAGATGGAGTAATCGCACAACACACAACACTTTAAATGATTAGAGAACATCCAACGAAAAGACCTGCTCGCATATACTTCGAATATACAGTACACCACACCATGCATACCTTGGCGACGATCTTGGCAGACGTCTCCGCAGCAGCAGGGGACTCTTCAACCGCAGCCCCTCCCCCCGACACCGCCTCCTTCTTTGAAGTCGCAGCAGGAGCCGCTGGGGCTGCTGCTGCTGCTGCTGGGGCGGGGGCGGGAGCGTAATCCTTCCCGGCCTTTTCCTTGTATTGTGCCTTGAGGGCCAGCAGGGCGTTGATGTGGGGCGTCATGGTCGCCTTGTCCGGCTTGGACTTCTTCAGCTCGCGGATTTCCAGCCCCTGTTTTGTGTCAAGGTCGGCGAGCAGTGATGGGGGGAGGGTTCGAGGGGGGCGGGGGGGGGGCGTACTCATTTGTTGCTTGCCTTAGTCATTTGACCATTGACCACGCATCCCTTTCGAGACGGAGCATGGGGGGGAGGGCGTTGAGAGGGGGGGGGGGGGGGGGGGGGGTTACTCGATATGCATACATGGCCGTAGTCGTATCTATGACCATAGACCCTAGCATCTTTACAAATGAATGGACGGAGCATGTCGGGTTTTCACCGATCAGGCAGACAGTGCTAGCACCAAGCGCGAAGCGCCGTGAGGTGTTCGGCGAGTCGCATGAAGGGTGAGTTGCATCCTACTAAGAACCGCTTGAGTGGGGGGGGGGGGGGGTAGTAAAGCTTACTCCTTCTCCGGAGACTCAACTAATGCTATATCATTGGTCAATTAGTAGTGTTCCATTGAATTGTATTGGTCAAGTAGTGATGATTGATTGAGTTCCAGTGGTCAAGGAGTAATACCTTATGGACGTTACCACGAGTTCGGAGACCAAAGAGCGATGTTTGATTGGTCAATCAGTTACGTTCGGTTGGATTTCATGGCCCGAAGATAGTGATGTTTGAGTGAGTTTCATTGGTCAACTTTGTAGTGGCGCTTGATTGAGTTCCATTGGTCAAGTAGGGATATTGATCGTGTTTCATTGGTCAAGCAGTGAAGTCTGAACGAGCTTCACTGGTTCAGCAGTCATTCATTCAGCTTGCCATATATTCGGGGACCAAAACGCCTATATGTTTTTTTTTTTTTTTTAATCCTCCGGCGGATGATCGCTGGCCAACTAGAAGTGTTTGAGTGAGCTTTCCGGATATTCGGAGAACCCAACCTCCCTTATATACCCAACGTTCGGGGTTGGAGGTCCCTTATATACGGCACCAAAGTTCCTTATCAGAGTTAGTGCCGGCCCCTTATTACAGTCACTATTAATAGTGGGCGAAAACGGTGGGCAGAAAATTGAGGTCCCTTATATACCGCTTTCCCTTATCGCGGGGTGCCTTAAAAGGGGACACTTAAAAAAAGGGGGGAGCTTAGTAGGGGCTACTTACCTACTTGTAGTCCTCTTTGTATCGTAGGAAGTGTGCGTCAACCATAACGTCGATAAATTGGTAAGCTTCACTGGTTGTACGCGCCAACCAGAACAACATAAAAACGTCTCGCTCCCCCGTTTCATCTGGCTTGGTCTCGGCCGCACACACTCTTCAAGAGCATTGCCCAGCCAAAATCAGTCAGAACGGAAAAGCCCAAAACAAATCCGGCCAAAGTAAGAACGAAACGGAAAAAAAAAACGAAAAAAAAAACGAAAAAAAAAAGTAAGGCCAAGTATATACCACGCAGCTTGTATAACCTGAGTTTTCGACTACGTTATTCAGATCCGTCAAACGTTTACACCTGCAGTACACATATTCAAAGAAAATAAAAAACACAGCTGTGAGATACAGTCCTCGAAACTATTTTGACATTCAAAAAAAAAAAGGGGGGGGGGAAAAAAGGAGGAAAAAAGGGCTTTTACCTTTGCGGCGATCTTTTCGCCGATCAAGTCCGCTTCGGAACCCCCTCCTCCAACTCCGGCCTGCGAAGCCTCAGGCAATCCACGCGCAGTCGCCCCGCTCCCGTTAGCGCTAGTCACTCCACCAGCAGCAGCAGCAGCCGCGGGAGCCGGTGCGGCGGCCGTAGCGGCAGGGGCGGCGGCGGGTTTCTTTGTTGTGGCGGCGGCGTATCCGCCCTTGGTGGCCCCCTTGGCCTCTCGCTTGCCCTTGGGGAGCTCCTTCACGTAGTCGAGGAACGTGATGCCCCCCATGTAGGGAACCAGCACCTGTTCGAGGCGGGGACGGGTGCACGGTTTTTGGTTTCGTGTTTTAGAGGTAGGTTTTGGTTTGGCTTGGAGGTGGGTCGTTTTTTTGTTTTCGTTCGGTTTGGTTTCGGGATGTGGAAGTCAGGGGGGGGCAGGTTATAACCGTACACCGAGGCAACAAGGAAACCCCAATGCTCAAGGACGCCTGGATGCAGGATGAAACCTACCGGCAACGGCCAGCAACAATAATCAGGGGAGACGGCACGAGACACGAGGTGTTTGTCCGGTCCAAGCCTACGAGGCACATAAGCACCACCCTCGTGATACCGTACTAAAATACCAGGTATGTGTTTGCCAGCCATTTACGCGTACACCACCACGCGCCTGCGAAACACGGTCGGCGGCTTGGCTCGACGGTGTCAACACAGTGGAGCCATACCACTGTGTTCCGAAATATAGGCACCGGTTTCATTGAATATTAATGTACAAAAGGTTCTTATATTTTCAATACAGAGTGGTAGTAAATAGGGACCTGCGGTACACAAAAAAAACTACGTATTTCCCTATGTTTACTACTAATAACAATATTTGGTCCTATTTATGAAGCCCCCCCTCCGTAACAACACCCATACCCACACTTTGGTCCCCTATTGACTCAGGTCCTCCGTGACAACACCCGTACCCACACCAACACCAACAACCACACCGTCGCCGACACCACTACCAACGCACACCGCCACCCCCCAACCATACACCCCCGCCCCACCACCACTCAGACCAAACACCAACAGCCTTCACCCCACCTCCACCATCAACACCATCAACACCAACACCAACAACAACAACCCCCGCCCCCCCCCCATCATCACCACCTGCTCCGTCTCGAGAGGGATGCGTGGTCAATGGTCAAACGACTAAGGAAAGCGATAAATGAATACGACCCCCCCCCGCGCCCCAATGTCTACCGGGTTGGTGATAACCCACCTTGCTCCGTCCCGGCATTGTAGGGACGCCAGGGTCTGTGGCCATACGACTACGGCCACGCACGACATGAATACAACCTTGGTGCTAGCAATTTCTGCCTGGTCGGTGTGAAAACCCGACATGCTCCGTCCCGGCATTGTAGGGATGCGAAGGTCTATGGTCATACGACTACGGTCATGCACCACATGGGTCCCCCCCGCCCCCCCCGCGGCCCGCCCCGCCGCCTCACAAACATACGGATTAGCTGTCTCCTATCAAGGCATCGTTACGGTCGACTCACCTCTGGCACAGTGACGCCGGTGGGAGTCTGGTAGTTCTCTAGGATGCACGACATGGTGCGGGTGGTGGCGCACAGGGTGGAGTTGAGCATGTGCACGTATTTCTTGTCTCCCTGTCCCATCTTCTTCTGCCCGGAGCGCACTTCCATGCCTCGGCTCTGCGGCAGCGAAAAGAAAAGAAAAAAAAAACACGCGTTGGTGCTGTTACGCTGTTGTTGCTGTTGCCATTGTTGGTAGTTTGTTGTTGTTGTTGTTGTTGTTGTTGTTGTTGTTGTTGCTGTTGTTGGTATGTTTGTTGTTGTTCTTATCACTATTGTTGTTGTTTTTGTTGTCATTGTTGGGGGTGGTGGTGGTGACGGTGTTCTTCTGCCAGTAGTCCATCGCTTTGTACTATCGCACCCGCAGTTTCTTTCCTCGCTACACCATAACCAAGTCAAAAGCCGGTACGCAGTATGTTACCTTTACCTCGAGGACACATTCCATGCCTCAGCTTGTGCCAAGAGAAAAAAAAAAAAAAAAAACGGCGGCGGCGCAAGAGGAAGAGGAGATGTGCCCCAAGCGCAACGTAGGGGGACAGGCCACAGGCCAACGACCACCCACGCAGTATCGTGATACGAAGGGGTACTACGGGATACCATAGTAGGACCAAATCTGGTTAGTAAAAATGGGTAAACTTATAGGTTTTTGTGTCTACCACAGGTCCTATTCACTAGTATTTACTATGGTCCCCCGTAATAAGTAGCAACATTTGCCTTCTGAGGCAACATTTGCCTTCTGAGGCAACATTTTCTGAGTATTTTCTGACCGGTTGCGCTTCTCAAGTGACCAACTACAGCAGTACCGGTTAGTACACACTATACTTCTGCTCGCATAATCGCTTTAAATTCACGTTTCCAGGTGGGGATATTGAGCTACTGGTGCGAGGAGCCCAATAAAATAAGCCGCCACCCCTAAAGGGGCAATGCTGACAGGTGTATGTACCACGGCATGGGTTGGCATCTACAGCAGAGATTTCATCTACAGCAGAGAGGGCATATGTACCGCGAGCCAGCGCGGGGTGTTGTTGCTGTTATATAGAGCGCAGGCGAAAAGACTCATCATCCTCTGTGCGCATCGCATGTATGTACCACTATGTTCCAAATTATAAGGAACACTTGCATACTAACAGTAACTTACAAGCAGTCTTGTATTTCGGGACATCATGTGAGATCGAGGATTTCGTCGAAACTCATATTTGCAAGCTTGAGTGTGATACTTCGATCGCGCGTACTTACGGGTTTTCTATATCCTCATGTACCATCCCCGATTACTTCTTGAAGCGCACCTGGTAGTCGGTGCAGTTGGAGCAAGACACGAGCTCTCGGAACTCTTCGTACGCCGGGAACCACGCCTCGAGGTCGTACTTCTTGATGGCCGCGTTGTTCAGCTCGCCCGAGACGATGTTGATCACCCGGTAGGATATGCCTAAGCTCTGGTAGAACTCCTCCGCCGTCTTGCTCTGAGCGCGCGACACGGCCAACCAAGCACAACGGGGGGGAAGGGCAAAATCGGGGTCAAGCGAAAGTGCAGGACGCGACATGACGTTGATAATTTGGGAGTTACGAATTTCAGGCTAAGTTCTTTTTTTTAGTAAAATTCGGATTAGGCAGGTGACCGTTTTTGCGCAGCGAGGAATATGGTACTCCAAATCCAATAAAATAGCTTCAAGAGCCTATGCTCACTCAACGTTAACAACAACAAAAGCCGCGAGTCTTAGGAGCCTTGGGAGCCTTAGACGAGGTAGGGGGTGATTAACTGCTGTCACGTACTGCCTCTGTTGCTAATGATGTGTTCGTGCTCAAGCATTAACTCGTGTTTGTTGTCGGTGTGTTCACATTCACACATCACATAAAAATCAAGTCCGTGGTACAAAGATAGGCTGCAATAATTATGGAACTCGTATATAGAAGAAATAAGGAGAAGAAAAGAAACGAGGCGGTAAGTTTATCGCCGTCCCACGCTCCTCGTACCAACAACCAACAAGTCTTACGCTCTACAGACACTACAAAAAACGAACTATTTACGTAACATGTTCAGGTAGCTACGCACTCTCGTAGGTACTTGTGTTGGGTATCGTATCACATGTTTCGATCCTGCTGAAGATTGAATCAACATATTTCTTATAAAAATTCCGATATACCACCGAGCTTGTCCTGCCCTTCATTTCCTGCAATCCCCGCGCCTCCCCGAGCCAGTACGTAGTGGTATAATTCGATCGGACGATGCGAACAGATGTATCCACGTTGCATAACAGTGAAGCAAACCAAACGCGGGTGAGTCTCTCCGAACCAGTAGTAGCGGGAGAAGTTGATCGAACGCACTACAATACACAGCTACTTTTCATGAAATATGGAAGGCGTTGCAGTTGGGCGAGCAGGGCGGCGGGCTGGCTCACCATCTCGTCCTGCATGGCCGAGCTTTTTTCCAAATCTCCCTCGCAGATGCAGAACTGCTCGACCTTCTCGAACTGGTGGACCCGGAAGATGCCCCACGTGTCCTTACCGTGGGCCCCCGCCTCCTTCCGGAAGCAGGTGGAAACGCCTCCATACCTGCACAAAAGAAACATCGGCCAAGGGGAAACAAACATGAATTACCCAGGCTGTTCACGGGTCGGACCAAACCTCGCGGGTACAGGTCGGGTTGGGTCAGGTAACGGTGACGGACCCGATCTGTGAGAAACCCCGTGACCCGCCCTACCCTACCCTACCCTCCCCTACCCTAATATAATATACCCTACCCTACCCTACCCTCCCCTACCCTAATATAATATACCCTACCCTACCCTACCCTCCCCTACCCTAATATAATATACCCTACCCTACCCTACCCTACTCTACCCTACCCTTCCCTACCCTATCCTACCCTACCCTACCCTACCGGACCGGACCCGACCCGACCCGACCCGACCCGACCCGACCCGACCCGACCCGACCCGACCCGACCCGACCCGACCAGTGATATTTGAAAGGTTCTTGACCCGACCCGCGGGATGGAGAAATGCATGACACGTGAGCCCTGAAAATTAAGCCCCCGTTTGTTGACCCTTCCAATATGCATGATCATGCAATATCCGGTCTCGGCTTCTTGTAACGAGGGAACAAAGGGCTGCGGTATTTTCGTGATATATGAATGCTAGGGACGAAGCACGAACCATAGTGGGGAGGGGGGGGGAGCCTGCTTAGTGGCCCCGGATCTGAGTTACGACTACAGGAGGGAGAGAGAACAAAAGGTCAAACAAATAAATGGAAAAAAAAAAAAAGGAAAAAAAAGGAAAAAAAAGGAAAAAAGTCGAATTTGCTGCATGTTCGCTCGCCTGAGAGGCAGCTCGGACTCCTTGAGCCACTCCCCCTTGTGGAAGGCGCACAAAGGCTGCTCCGACGTCGCGATAAGGTATTTTTCTTCCGTGCCCTCCCCGCTAACCTGTACCAAAAGAAGTACAACAAAAAAAAACGCAACAGCAGAGGAGGTGGGATAGATGTGGGTTATAGGGCGTCAACTTCAACTTACTAACCCTGTGAAAAATTCGGGGTGGGGAAAAGTCCTTTACTATTTTCTAATAGTTTGTGTCAGGGTGTATTTAGCGCAAGAACAACTAACTTAATACGTACGGTATTTGGGTCTTGTACTGAATTGTATAGCGGTTTACATTGATACGAAACCGCCAGTCACCAGTATAGGTTAGCCTCGACGCCTGTGCTGTAAGAGCTTAATATACTCTGTTTTTTACTCTACCCGAACCTCTACTCAACGCTGTAAGCTGCTGCGTGCTCTACGTATCGTACTGCTGCAGCGCCGTCACTCCTGCATGCTTTACATATTGCTGCAGTGCCGTCAATGTATCCCCCAACACGGCTACTTACGCCTTTTGGACGACGTGAAAAGAACTAAAGGTCGCGGCAAAGACAACGCCAACGCCTCCGCACCTTGTAGAGCTCCTCGTCAAACTGCTCCAGCTGGGCCACCCCGGCCATGACATCCTTCGTCATGAAGAACGGAGGCTGCAGGACCGAGTACTTCCTGAGGCACGGCAATCCACAATGGTCGGAAAACAACGGTTGTTATCAATTGATGTTAGCACTGGTTGTTAGCGCTCTGGCAGTTAGCACTGGTTGTTAGCACTTGTTGTTAGCACTGAGTGTTAGCACTGGTTGTTAAACGATAATTGTTAACAATGGTTGTTTGTCAACAATGGATGTCCTCGCGGGGAGAACCAAAGATGCGCGGAGGGCGTCAAATTTGGGGCGAGGCAATGCCTCTTTCGGCCTAAATGTACTAGTTATACTGAAGGGGCCGTCACCGCGTCACGAGCGATCAGTCGAGGGTCCTGTCCTCTTGGCCTACATGTACCGTAAGACACGGTGAAGTGGATGCTGCCACGGTCGGTCCGTTAAGGGGGCCTCTGGATCTAACTGTACTATTTATAGGGCAGGCGCGGTCAAGGCGGTCAGTCAAGGGGGTACTCAGGGCCTAAACATGCTAGTTATAGTGAAGAGGCGGTCAAAGCGGTCGGTCAAGGGGTCTTCTGAGCCTAAATATACCAGTTGTAGTGAAGGGGGCAGTCACGAGCGGTCAGTCAAGGAGTCAAACCGCAGTCTCCCAACATATTTGGTGCAAGCGGGTTGTACTGACTGTGTATGTAAGGATACACGCACGCCACTTACCGTTTCCTGAGGAAAGCGATGCTGTAGTTGATCAAGGCCTGGTTCAGGAGCAGCCCGGCGTCGCGCAAGAAGTAAGCGCGGTGTCCCGCCACTCCCACCCCCCTCTCCGGCTCGTACCCGCCGATGCGGTGCAAAACCTTAACATCAAATAAATCATAAAAATAATGAAGACAAAAAACAAAAAAACGAAAACGATAGAAACTCAACGACAGAAGGAAAATAATCATAATAACGATAACTGGTACCGGTACAGCAGTACGTATGGTATACCAGGTATCGAATAAACTAACGAGATAAAGTCAAACAAAAGCGTTTCGAAAAAAGAGCTGAAGGCAACGAAACAAAAGAGAAACAACGAAAAGAAAAACACGACACTATTAATAGGACACAAACAACGTCACACGATTTTACGACGGGCAGGGACGAAGCTTACGCGTATACCAGGTACTCCGTCGTACTCAGAGCCGACGTCAACGCAGGCCTCCCCAACTCTCAAGGCAGTACGCGACATCACTTCTAACTTGTAACGCCTTTGGTTGGGGCCCCGAAGCAGTTATGATGCGTATGTATCTGACTATTGTTTCCTTGTATTAGTTTATTTTACCACACGTTTTTTCCCTGGGGTTTTCTTCCCGTACGCACACACGATTTTGGACATAAGCAAATATGAGAACAGCGGAAACAACAACAACAACAACAACAACGACAACGACAATGACAATGACAATGACAACGACTACAACAACAACAACAACAACAACAACAACAACAACAACAACAACAACGTAACACTATGTTTCGCCAGAGGGGGGGATAGCGCGTTTCACCTCGTGGTGGTGCATGTACTGCTGGCCGGTAGGGTTAGGGCCGAAGGTGCTGGTGACGATGCTGTCCTTCTCCTCATCGTCTGAAGTCGGCACGTCCTTGGCAACAATGTTTCCGATCTTCGGCAGCAGCCTAGCCACCTGCAGGCCCAGCTCGGCTATAGGGGGACGAGACGTCACACACACAACATAGGTACGTTGATAGGGATATACGTTGGTAAGTTTTGTTCGCTGATTTGTGTCCTGGTGAGCTTCCGTGTTGTTCGTGTAAACCCTCACACTACTCAACAAAGTTAATACTGAACAAAAGTTAATGAGACACACACGATAGGTACGTTGATAGGGATATACACGTTGGTAAGTTTTGTTCGCTGTTTTTCTGTCTGGTCAGCTCCACTTTGTTCAAACCCTCACACTTCGTACTGAAAAAAAGTGTTACCCTCACACTACCGAACAAAAGTGAACGAGTCACACACAATAGGTACGTTGATAGGGATACATATACGTTGGTGAGTTTTGTTCACTGTTTTCTGTCTGGTCAGCTTCAGTTTGTTTGTTTAAACCCTCACACTACGTACTGAAAAAAAGCATCCCCCACTATTTACGGAGGACCATAGTAAATAGGACCAAATATTGATAGTAAAACTAGGGAAATATGCCCGTTTTTGTGAGTGCCGTAGGTCCTATTTACTATGGCATCATTAGCCCACCCCGGAATAGTTTCAGGTACGATTATACTGTTTTTTTTTTAATGGTTGCAGCTTTAAGGGGTTACGGGAAGGTGGACTCCGCTTACTCTGACGAAAAGCGTGTGGCGAGGGCTTCGTCCCGTATATAGATCGACCCACCCTCTTGAGAAATTCAGAGGCGAAAAAAATGACAACAAAAAAATGACCATTGCAGCAACGGGCACTGCTGGGTGACTCGAGGGGGGTGGCCCAAATTGGAGTCGGGAGTTATGATACGATGCAAGGAGTTGTGCATACTGTACGGCACGGTCGCAACACGATCCTGCCCGCGCTGCTGGGTGCGCACGCTGCTCGTGACCGGTTGCGAACCGCTCGGCGTTTGTTTGCACCCTTTCCCGTGGTCGAGAAAAATCGGCTTCGAAATCAGCCCGAGGGGCTGTGTTACCTTTCCATCACCCGTGTGTTATACGTACCGAGGGGGTGTGTTACTTTACCAATAGTATCACCCGTGTGTTACACATGCGGTACAATAGTACCACCCGTGTGTTACACATGCGGTAAAGGGTTTATCCTTTTTTTCTATACAACTCCCACGCTTTTCCTAGTCTATTTCACGCATGCCACGGTAGAGGTGCAACTCCCACGCTTTCTTTATGAGGGTGGTCACTTGAGGAGCGCTCTATGTACCATCACGCCAAAACCTCATTTTTGGAATTTTTGGACGAAAATTAAAGCGCTATTACGGGGGACCATAGTAAATAGGACCTACGGCACACACAAACACCTGCGAGTATACATTTTCGTTTTTTTACTAGCACTATTTGGTCCTATTTACTATGGTCCCCCACAATAGTAGTAGTACAGGAGTAGTATTACGGTTGTTGTTGTTGCTGTCTTCACATTAAACCCGTTCTTTCTACTCAACCACATCAGTACACCCAGTGCCTGTCCTGATTCCCAGTCCTAGAGAGATACAAATTCTGTGGTCACAGACTGTGAAACAGAGAAAAACCGAAACAAAATAAACGCAAATTAATGGGTAAAGCAAGTGAGATGCGTAACGTACCGGGTACGAGAACACAACGACACGAGCCGAACCAAAAAATAAGAACAAAAATACAAATAAAAAACAAATTATGAAATGAAACAGAATACAAACGACGAAGGGAGACAGAAGCGCCCCTAGAAGAAAAGCACACGTGCCCCAAGAGGAATAGATAACTGCTGCACGGGCGAGGCAACACGCAAAAAGAGGCAGACACCGGCATAGGGCGGAAACAAAGGGAGAAACAAGGCAAAAAAGCAAGAAAGAAGACACACGAGAGGGGAAAAGAGAAAAATCGTTCTCAAGGCAAGCTCAAGGCGATGGTAATAACAAGTTCCCGTCTCTGCTATAAAAAAATGGTACGGGGACCATGTCACACCTTCTGCCATCTCATTCCCACTCTAAAAAACAAAAACGGTGTCAAGAGCCGGTACTACCTCTGCCGCGGCGGACCATCGTAAATAGGACCAAATTTTGTTCGTAAAATATATATATATATATATAGGTTTTGGCGTTTACCGCAGATCCTATTTAATATGGTCCCCCGTAATATATACGTAGGTCGTATATACCCGATGAACAAACACCATGGCCTTAAGCATACAATTAACAATAGCGCAACAAAAATAATGAAAATTCCGACGATTTTGGGGTGAAGGAGCCTTTTAATACGCCATTCAGAAAAACATTTCAGCCAAAACTCAAAACTCATTTTTGGACGAAAAATAAACAAAGCATTCCAGCCAAAACTCAAACTCATTTTTGGACGAAAATAAACCATTCAGAAAGCATTCCAGCCAAAACTCAAACTCATTTTTGGACGAAAATAAACCATTCAGAAAGCATTCCAGCCAAAACTCAAACTCATTTTTGGACGAAAAATAAACCATTCAGAAAAAATTTCAGCCGAAACTCAAACTCATTTTTGGGACGAAAAATAAACCATTCAGAAAAAAATTCCGCCGAAACTCAAACTCATTTTTGGACGAAAATAAAATTGCTATATACGTATATACCCGATGAAAAAAAACCATGGCCTCAATCGAGTATACAATGAAAAACACTGCAACATAAAATAATGAAATTCGGACGAGTTTGGCGTTTCAAGAACCCCGACCATTCAGAAAAACACGCCAGCCCAAAAAAGCACCACCTCTATCGTAGCACGCGTCGATGGTAACTATTTGTAACTGTTTGTAACTGTTTGTAACTGTTTGTAACCGTTTTCTCCTCAAAACGGGAGCGCGGCGGAAAAAAAATATTGTTTGCCACTCACCCAGCTTGGTTTCCGCAATCTTGACCTCCTTAACCACCTCGATGATCTTGGCGGCGTTTTCCGGGTCCTCTCCGCCGGCTTTTTTCGCCTTGGTCACCTCCTTCTGGAAGCGGTTCTTGTCCTTGTTCAGGAAGTCGATGCGAGAGCGGCAGTCGCGCCACTGGGTGTCCAGGTCGATCACCTGGGGGATGGTCGGTCGGTCGATGCGTGTGTGCAATGGTTGATCGATTGATCTGATTGGTTGAAATTATTGGTCGGTAGATTGAATTGGTTGCCTGGTTGAGTAGTTGGTTGGGTTGGCCTAGGGCGTCGGTTGGATTGGTTGGTAGGCTGATTGGTTGGTCAGTTTGGTTGGTATGGTGTGGTCTGTTTGGTCGGTTAGTTCGCATGGTTTGTTTCGTGCGCTGGTTTGGTCGGTTGGTCAGTTGCTTGGTCGATATGGTTACGTTGGTGGGTTGGTCGGAATGGCTGGTCCGTTGGTTGGGTGCGTGAGTTGTTGGTCGACTGGTCGGTCGGTTGGTTTGGTTGGTATGGCGCATTGTTGGGTCGGTCGCATTGGACTGTTGAGTTGGTTGATCGCATTGGTCCGTCGCTTGGCTAGGTGATTCGTTGGATGGCCGTTGATTGGTTGGTTGGGTGGGTTGTTGGTTTCATGGTATGGGTCCTTTGGTGTTTTTGATTACTTGATTGGTTGTTCGTTTAGTTGCTTGGTCGGTCGGTTGGATGGATTGGTGCCTGAGTGAGTGGCCGGTTGGTCGGTTGAAATAGTGATTAAAAAAAAAAAAGCGTTTACGACAGCTTCGAGTTCGACCGATTGAGTACCGGCATCCGATACTCGCCTTTGCAAACTGGGTGATACAGACTGCCATGCGTTGGTCGCGCGTGCTCCATATTTCTCGCCAAATTGTATTACAACTGCCCTACTACTCGTACCTGATATATTATTCTTATAAAAATTAAAAACCACAGCTGTGTATTTATGGCATTGGGTGACGCGTCAGCCACGTCATGCAAGTCGCAACAAAGAGCAGCCCCCAGAACATTGAGCATCAACATGTCGCACCTCCCGCAGATCACGATCCTGATCTATCTACTTGTAGATCATTACCTGCCGTTATGAAATGTTGTCAAGGACAAACGGACATGCACAATAAATATCCAACCAAGGAATTATGTCCTAGATCGTGCAGGATATCCGACTCTCACCCGGCAACATGAGCTAACAGCTCATACAGATCAGAACTGTATCTGCCGTGAAAGATCTAGATCATCAAGTACGCGGGAATCTATCATCTATATCTGTAGATGATATCTCCGAGGTGTGGATTGCGATTTCAGAACCCCCCTGCGTCCGTCATTTTTTAGATACTCATGAATTTGGTATACAGCAGTACTACCATGAACACGCAATCAGCAGAAAACACCACGCTTAACGGTTTGGCTGGCATTCGTGTGGCACCGGGTCTACCCTTCAACCTAAGCGTTTCGTATATGCCAGATAAACTCACTAAGCGTACTCGTGTCACAAGAGTGCGAGCACTGTTAATACTACTCTACCAGGTAACTGGCAGAGGTCGAAACTGTAGTCGCCAGTACCAGTACAGTATGTCTGGAGGTCAATACTGGAGGTACCGTTCCAGTATACTGGCAGTATGCCCTGCACCCAGTATACTGGCAGTATGCCCTGCACCCAGTATACTGGCAGTATGTCCTGTACCCAGTATACTGGCAGTATGCCCTGTACCCAGTATACTGTTACGAAAAAAGGCACCTGGCGCCGGTATATGTTAGAGAGGTATATACTGCTCCAGAGTACTGGCAGTATGCCCTGAACCTGATTTTGGCATTTGCCCTAAAATAAACGAACAAACGGAGATTGCGGTGGCTCCTTCACGTCCCGTGAATTCCGGTGGTGGGCGCTTACGAAAATCCCGTGAATTCCCGTGGTGGCTACTTCCCGCGGGGAGATTTCCCGTGGTGGCCGGTTCCCGCGGGAATTTTTCCCGTGATGGCCGGTTCCGGTACAAAAATTCATTGAATTCCCGTGGTGCCTAATTCCCGCGGGAAGGGTTCCCGTGGAGGCCAGTTCCCGTCCAACCCCCCCCGCAAATTCCCGTGGTGTCTAAATCCCGCAGGAAAAGTTGCCAATATAAAAAGTCGTGCCCGAGGAAGGCTCTGCTTCTTATGGAGAAAAAAGGCTCGCAAATTGATCCCAAGGGACGTATTTACCTCATCACACGTGTTACATGGTTGCAGGCACACTCGTGAAGGGCGAGCGACAACGTCGCCCGTGTCACATGCATTGCCCTATACCGGTATATGAATATGATATAATATGTGTGTATGTACGGTATGAACACGGTTTTGTGCGTCAAATCTGGTATCGGGTGTCATTCTTTTACGCGTCTTTGTTTTCTGTTTCTTCGTCGTTCTATTTGCGATAGACATGCTGCGCATTGTCAGATTGCGACAACAAAAATAAGATGTACGAGTAAGACCCCGTGATGAGACCTACCAGGTACCTGGTATGGGCTATGGAGGGGCATAGCCCATAGGATGAGACCACTCGCTCAGAGAGGGAGAGATAACTGAGAGGTCTATTGCGGCGCATCGCACAACCTATCGCCATCGACGGCGCCGGTACCTGGTGCCGGTGGTAGAGCGTTTATTTTTTCATATTTGTTTTCGTGTAAGTAAAATCAAGCCAAATAGCGCCAGCCGACTACGCGTACGAAGTCAACTATTAATAGATTAATAGAGTCTTACGGCAGTTGGCTGGCGAAGCTGCTTGAGGCGGCGAATCACACACACACTTTGGGTTGGGTATTATATCAGACGCGCCATGAACTCAAGGTACCAGGTGCGCCTCTGTCCGTCAATGTAAGGGTCATTCGGGTGTCAACACGAGTACCCTAACAGTCTTTACATTTACGGACAGAGATGTAGACGACTTTGATAGAAGCAATCGTATGTACATACCAGCCAGGTATCAGGTACCTGGTATAACCAAGACCACGAGTACTGGTGCTGGTGCCGAGCAGTGCCCTGAGTGTGGAATGGTGAATGCTGCAAATTATTACGTACGTACTGACTGTACTGGCACAGCAGCAGCAGCAGTACTCTCGCAGTGTAAAAGGAACATCGTGTCCAAACAACTGAAGCATTACGAGTACGAGACCTAACAGCTCCACTCTACAGGCAATTGAACCGGCCATCCTTCGACGCAAGCACCGTCCGGCTGGTGCCTTGCTCTAGGCGGTCCGTCGCGCCGCACATAGTGCAGCTGGAGCACCTAGAGTGCTATCCGTCAAATATGCTACAAGACCGCGGTTTGACCG
Source organism: Saccharina japonica (assembly GCA_008828725.1). Lineage (NCBI taxonomy): Eukaryota > Phaeophyceae > Laminariales > Laminariaceae > Saccharina > Saccharina japonica. The sequence goes on from MEHQ01000516.1 coordinate 83,520, forward strand.
TCTTGACTGACCGATAACCAATACTAAACCTAGTATATTGAACAAATAATGGACCTAGACGCGTCCAACAAGACCATTCTCGGAGCATATTTGCTCTCAGCTCACCGTATCGACGATATCAGGAGACTCGAATCGTCTCCTTTGCGATTCCCGAATCACATCGGGATCGCCCCCGCGATCCGTGCGGAACATGTTGATATCGATCGGCATATTTGCGGCACGTTCCTGCAGCTAATGTCAAGAAGCAAGTCCGCGATGTCGCAGGGAAAAGGCCTTACACGACGCTCTGTAAGTGTGCGGCTCACCTGTGTTGCACTGCCCACAAAGTGAGAAAAAAGTACTTTCAGATAACGCCTGATTTGTGGAAAACGGGGTTGGGTCAATATCAGCCCCGAACAAGGCCTTTTTCACAGACACCGTGCTCCCCACAGAAGCCTCCAAATGACACACCACACGCAGAGCAACTCAATCAAGTCATGGTAGAGCCTGTTCGGTAGCTTGATTGTGCTTGATCCTCCTAGAGTTGGATTAATTCAGTTTCCTGCAGATGGAAGCAGAGAGCAGCTTCGGTCGAAGCAATTACGCCGCCTGTTAAGGCAATCTTCACGGCCGAGGTCGCGGTGGAAGGCGTGGACGAAATCGCCCAGAACTCTTCCTGTGCCCGTGTATATATGCAAGGAAGGTTTTCAGGGGCGGGAGATATCGGGATCGATCCTACAGACGGCGTAATCGGCCTCAGAAGTGTGCCTCAAAAATCAAAGAATCGTGTACAAAAACGCAGTCATTTGTTTCCTGCTGTATACGAGTACTCGTATTCATATTTTTCGAGAAAAATATTCGTTTTGAGCTGTAAAAAACAACTTGTTTACAGTACAAGAAAAACGACCTGGAACCACATTTTCAAACTTCAGCGACGAGGTCGCGCACCGTAGAGGCCACGGAATCGGCTGCCACTTTGCCACACTGCTGTGGGTGCGTCAAGGAGTATTTCGAGGGGCGGGAGATATCCGGATCGACGATATTGATGGAGCTGTGGTGGATTGCATATTTTCCCACAGGAAAAAAACAGGGGTATTGTTGTTCCAGTTGTCGATTGCTGAAAGCAAATTTGGCCAAATAAGGATTATTTTGTGGGCAGTGCAACACAGGTGAGGGGCAAAAGCTCCAAAAGCATCGAAAAGGCGTAGTTTCGTCCCCGCCAAGAAACCGCCTTCGAACTTTTGGTTATTTTGGTATTACTCCGTCATCCTGTCCTTGTGTGGTCTTCGCTCTCCTCTCGTCGCAAAAACTCGTGACTGGTGGTATACCCAGACAGCCACTTCTCCTACACGTTGAACCGGCTTCGCCATGGACGGACAAGCCTCGGCAGAGCAACAAGCGGCAATCATCCAGCAGGTGAGGCGGCTTCTGTGCTAGCTGGCATGGTGTGTACAGCTGCACAGCAATCAGTGTGTACGTGTTGCTGCCTACCTCTCTCTTTTTGCGTTACTTTATGTCCTTGAGCTCAGCCGTAGGCGTAAAGCAGTCAGTACTCGATGGCTCCTTGCAGGCACCAAACAGCAGTGTATCAGTGCCTACTCTTCGCGCGTCTTTGTCTGGAGGACGTGCGTATCTCGGTGGAGGGGTGTGGAGACCATGACTGGCTACGACTACTGCTGTGGGTCTGGTTTCTGGCCATTTCCTTCACGGCACATTCCGCAACAATCCCCGCAGGAAGCTACGAGTATAGACTCAGAGACATCCACGTTCCTCAGAGCATCCTACCGGTACAGCAGCAGCAGCAGTGTCCGATGTGTCCAGTGCCCCCAGTGCATGGCCTGGGGTATCCTCGCTGCCCGTTCCACCGCTTGCCAAAGAAACAGCAGTTGGAATGTCATGTTGGAATAGACACCTTCAGTGCTATCATGAACTCTGTACATACAAGCTGCAAGGCTTCCCAGCGATCAACTGTTGTCGTATATTCGGGCATGCTTGCTGCTGCTACGGAGGACAGCTGTGGCTCCTGTATGATACTGCTCCACCGCCCCTTTTGCTGCTATGCTGCGGCGGTATGTATACCTGGTATACTACAAGCAGTACAGGGCATATACAGCAAGTGCTTACAACACGAAAAATAACGCTACGAGTACGTACGTAATGATAAGAAAGGCAGGCTGAGACTTGCAGGAAAATAAGAAACTTGGGAGTCGTTGTACTGAAGTTAGTGTTGGACGCACCCATTCTCAAATACCTGGTACGAAATCCATGCTGGAACAGGTTTCCTGTTTCTTATCGTAGTCGGTGTCCGATGTGCTGTTCTGCTGCTGCACGGTCTGGCGGCATCGTAGGCCACCCCGCACCCCGGTATATATCACGTGAAAATGATGCTTGCTTTGAACTTTGAATCACCTGGCGTACATGGGAGGCGACGACTGCGATGTACCACAGGTAACGTTGTACCAGACAGCAGTGCTTCAATTACCTTCCCAACCCTGTTAATTAATGTTCCTCGCTATTTCTTTGAGGGTGAATGGGTGTCCTCACGCTGTACGTACGTGCTGCTGACTGCTACCCTCTATACCTCCTGGTGATCAACCCTGTGGCAAGTATCCTGTCCTACGCACTGCTGCGATGTGGCGCCTTGACTGACCGCCCCTTGCACTACCACCAAACAAAAGATGACCAAAATAGCCTTTTCCGTGTCCGTAAAGAGCGGTGTTGTACGTAGCATAGTTGCTCTCTGGTGGTGAGCTTTCTTATTCTGCTCTCTCTGGTAATGGTGACGATGATTATGATGATGATCCATCTCTTACCCTCTCTCCTTTGTCTCTCTCTTTTGTCTCTCTCCATGATCTCCGTTTGTGATTGTTCTCGAGCAGCTGCAAGAGCAAGTCCAGGCGAAGGCGCTGCAGGAGCTGATGACGCAGATGACAGACCAGTGCTTCACCCGATGCGCGAAGACCTCGAGCGGCGACCGCTTGAACTCGTCCGAGCAGGGTTGCATGGCCATGTGCATGGACAGGTGTGGTAATACGAAAAAGAACGCCGACTACCAACGGGATCGCTGTCGCCACACCGTTAGGGTACCGTACTCGTATAATATGTGTAAGGCGCAAGGTAGCACACCCCTCTCTGACGATTTTCTAACCCGTTTGTCTCGAAAACGCAGAAGTACGCACGCCAAAACGCCGACCGATTTGCTCTATAGGCTAAATCTGGGCGAGCTACTTCCAAAGCCACCCTTTTCGTTGTGTACGTGCTCCCTTCCGCCCGCGTATTTGAACGGAGTTATTGCGTGTTAAAGGGCTTTGTGACCGCAGCCGGCCGCAGAGAACTGTGGGCGGAGTTACCCGTCACTTGCTGCTGTTGTCGATGGCTTTCTTGGTACGTACCTGTTAATATAGTGCCCTGGTCGCTGTCGTTGTTGTTGTTGGGGCTTATCCTACGTCTGCTCGTTGCCGTAATGTAGTCCGTGGTCACCCAAACTACAGTGCCTTGGTACACCTGTGCGAGTATGGTATAGCTCTCGAGCATTATGTCGAGAGCTCCAGGACGTGAGGTGCCAAATCAATCGGGGGATACGGTAGTTTCCGCTTGGACGTAACAACCATTCTCGTTCGTTCCCCGCGCACGCCACCTCGCATAACCCGCAAGGTATATGGACACCATGGGGGTCGTCAACAAGGCCATGGTCACCAAGTCTCAGCGGTGACGCAGGCATGCACACTCTATTATACCGGGTACCTCCTGCGGTGGCAGCAGATGGAGGGCGGGGGGTTGAAAGTGTTTTCGATGTTACGAGATACGATGCCGCGCACCCGTGGAATGTGTTTCCGTAGTGCGACTAGTGTTCGCGGCCGAATCGACTCCGTTGAATAACGAGAAGGTTTTCTGCCCCCAGCCTCTCGTCTAGTGGAAGCTCTCGTTTGGTCGAAATGGACACTGTCGTCTTTTGTTTCTCGTAGTGGGACCTGACGTCAAGTTGAAGTTTTCGTGTAGAGGAAGTTGTCCCCTGGTGGAAGCCATCGGGTAGCGGAACCTATCCTGTTTAGTGGAAGATATCGTTCCTGGTGGAAACTATCTTCTGGTTGAAGATATCGTCTAGTGGGAGCCATCGTCTATAGTGAAAGCTTTCGTGTGAAGCTTTCGTCTATTATTAGCATTAGTGGTGGAAACTATTGTCTACTACCTGGTACATAGTAGTTGAAGCTTTCGTCTAGCGGAGGCGTCTATTGTGGATCCTGTCGTCTAGTTGAAAGCTTTCGTGTGAAAAAAAACGTCTATCTATATTAATACTGTTAATAGTGGAAACTGCCGTCTACTACTGTTGAAGCTATGATACTACCGGTATGTATTAATATTTTTAGTAGTGAAAACTATCGTCTACTGCCAGTTGAAGCTTTCGTCTACTGATAGTGGCAGCTATCGTTCACGATGTTGTGGGAGTTTTCGTGTATTTGCAGTGGAACCTGACGTCCACTACTCATAGTAGTGGAAACTGAGATCTACTGTAGCGGGAGCAGTCGCCTGTGGTCGCAACACGGGTCCGTATTTTTTCATACCAGTCTGATCGAAAATATAAGGGAGATTGTAACGTTTTGCGGCACATCCAAAAGCCCCTTAATTGTTTTCGATCAGACTGAGACATTTTTTTTTCGGATGTTGACGATGCCAGCCAGTTGCCTTCCTTGCGAGGGGGCGGGGGGGGGGGGGGGGGGGCGTTGCAAATATCTGGAGAGGTCGATTTTTTGTGGTGTGCTGTTTTGGAGCACGGCGTGCGATGCAACAGACTTTACCCATACCACGCTATAAATCGATCTGCCAGGCTGTGCTCTCCCCCAACGTAGCGCTTGTGGCGCACGTTGACCTTCAGAAAACACCGGCGTTGCAATGAGACATTGCTAGGAAACTTTGTACCCGCCGGGTGTTTTTTTTCATATTTTTTCTGGCGGATGTGCGCCGCGTTAAGACTCCAGGGTACGACGGTACTTGAAGACTTGTTTCGCTGGGTGCCTACTACCTTTGGAAGGCGTTTCGGGTTGGGAAGAACCCAAGGAGGGGATATTGAAAGTGTCCTGGGAAATAATGGAGCGCTAACCACGTTTTGATACACCATCAACACAATAAATGGCTCGTACTCGAACGAATTCCACCCGCAACAGGAGGAAGCACCTGTAACCTCCGACCCAATGCTATAAATTATCCCCACGTTCGTCAGTCACACTATACGGTAGGAGCGGTACTTGGGGGGCAATTTTTCTGACTTGGCGGAACCCCCTACCAGGTTATTTTCTCCAAAAGACCATTACACGTAACTACTTTCATCCCACACCCCGTGTCCATTAGTATCCAGCGTATTTACGAATGGTGTCGTAACAACCTCAGAGTTTTTGGCTCTAAATTGCTTGGAATTGTGTACAAGGTGCGGGATAATTTTTGCGGTGGTGGTGGGTGGTTTTGCAGCCCCGCCCTTTTCTAGAGGGATACATTTGCGGTAGAAAAAATAGCAGATTGTTTTTTGTGTCCTGTCTGTGAGCTTCCGTTATTATTACAAGCGCACTCTCTTTTTCCGCGGCGTTAACCAACGCGCAGTCCCCGTGCTGTGGCGTCGATATACCTCTACAGTAGTACACAACAACCTCCAGTAAATCGACTTTGCGCCGTCGGTTGTTATGCTTCTTTCATAAATAAACGTATATACCGTAGTAGCTCATGAGACGAAGGACTTGCATCCTTGCAAATCTCGTGCGGTGTCGGTCCGAAAAAAACTACGAGTGATCATGAATATCCAAACAGTCCTCTTTTTTCGAGAGATGGCGATCGATATACAGCATTGATACAGTAGATACCTGCCACAGGCGGTTGGGCCAAAACAGGGTGTCACTGGGTACGAACGATAGGCAGACGGCATCCACATCATTATTAGGCGGGCCCTCCGGGTGGGTCCTATACTCGTGTATGATCGGGAGTATTCAACAGTTTGGAGCTGGGGGGGATTAGGAGATGGAACAAAAAACGATATCCTCATTCTTGTTTTACCGTTTTTACGGTTACAGATTATACATATTTTACCGGGTGTTCTACTCGTATCTGGATTTTCTTTTTCACGTTGGGAATCTGCCATAATACGGTACGAGCACAGCATGGTAGCCTGCAAGAGGAGCTGCACACACCTGTACAGCCCTTGTCCCGCAAGGACCTCCAGGTAGACATGATACTTCGCGAGACGAATATCCACAACAACAATCATATTGGCTCCTCGGAAAGTCTCAGCTGGAATTTGCGGCAGAGGTCCATGTCGCTCGGGGTGGAGCTTCTCTCATATGGCTGCTTGCTTTGTGCAACATGTATACTGCTGTAAACCAGTGCAACTCGGTACGGCGTGAACGATGCCGCCCAATAAAGGTGAGAGCAGCGGGTAAAAAAAAAGGGAAAACATCGACACGCAGCATGGGAGTCAGTCACATCAAGCTAGGCGTGCGAGAGGGCTCTCAGGTTCTTGTGCGATAGCGGTGGCGGGCCGAGAAGCCTCGCGGAGGAGCTGTTTGCGCAACATATGTCTGCCTCTCTCTGCGCTGTTTTGCCTCTGTTTGCAGCGAGCGGTTGGTTGGGATATCTGAAAGAAGAAAATATTTTGTACACCACAATGTCCTGAAATATAAGGATCGTTTATTTATTAATCAATACCTACAGACGTATATTATATTTACGGACAGGGTGGTAAAGATACCGCACACACGCCGGATGTGACAGCAGACATCAACTGGTCTGTCTGTGCAGGCTGTGCTTGGTAGTTCGGCGCTATGTATTGGGAGACATCAGTGGCAGGCAGCCTGAACGCGGGCATATGCGCTGTCCTTGCTCTAGCCCCGACCCTATCGGACGATCTGCTTTGCTCTGCTACTACTGTCCGTAGTGCTATGGGCATCGATATCGGGCGATTCTACTGCAGTGCCAAAACGAGGTGTGTGGCCTTATTTTGCTGTTGTTGACGCAAAACGTTTCAAAGATCGGACAGATCACTTTTCGATCCCCACTGACTTGAGGATCTACTGTTTTTTTGTTTTTTTTTATCCTCAAGCGGATGGGTCAAAATAAAGCTTACGCCCTCCGTGGATCTACTCGTAGATATTTGAGGACAAACAGCTTTCTCGTCTGTATGGTCTACCAGGTAGCTCGTATTGCCGCGGGCGGGAGCTGTATGATCGGTATCATCTATACGAGTAGCACATCATTCCTGGGTGGGATCTGCACTATGATTCGCAGATCCCGCAGACAACTTATCATAGCGGCAGATAAAGGAGCTACACAGTCAGTACGCTCGTAGATCGGATCTATCTGCAGATTTATTAGATCGTGATCTTTGAAGCCTTTTCCAATATTTTTTCTGTGTTTTCTTTTTTTTACGTTTTTCGTTTTATTCGGTTCCTGCGATCGCGTTTTGTTTTTCCTTCGGTTTTTCGGTGTTTTCCTTTGCTCCCTGCGGAGCAGCCACGGTGTCATATCGACGCGATGATGACGGTGCTGCGCCTCAATCACCTCCGTATCACAACCTGGCACCTGGCATATATGCAGCACATACGGATCTCTGCGGAACAAGTAGTGCGATCTACGGCTACTGCTGCTGCTGCTGCTGCTGCTGCTGTGGGCGTCAAGATCCGGTGGACCTGGACAGGTCCTGGTGCCAGAACGAAGAGGTGTGGCGTTGCTGTTGACGCAAACCATTTTGACTGCTGGGTTTGACCTTCCCCTTGCTTCTGTGCGTTGCCTTTCTGCTCCCTGCGGAACAGGGTCGCTGCTTATTGACGTGATAAACGGCGGTGCCTCGTAGTGCTTGCTGTGTTCCGCCAAAAAAACGTACCAGGTACGCGCACAACATCGGTCTCTGTGTGGCATACTGGTATATCGTACGCCCTTTCTCGCGACCCCAGCTATACAGTAAAATGCTGTCGATTTCGTTCGACGACATACTACAGTACCCCCCGAGGGAAAACCCAACGTGCTCCGTCCCGGCATTGTAGGGATGCGAGGGTCTATGGTCATACGACTACGGCCGTGCGCGACATGTGACTACACCCCACCCCTCGTCCCTCGTCCCGTGGTGCTGTGTAGTTGCGTCAAGAGCGCTCCCATATATACAATGTTTTATGGAGCGTTCTTTTATGTACCTGGAACAAAACTGGTATCAAAATACGTGCCAATTTGGTCGGGAATATAATACCCGTTTGATATACATATCAGACTACAAACGTGGATTATATTCACGGTCACAGTGGTACCTGATACCTGGTACCTGACAATGGCTTACCGACTGGTGCTACGGTAGGGGGGTCGTGTATAGGTGCTTGGTTTTCACCTGCACAGAGCCACTCGGCCGAGTGGCTGCTTTACTGCGTTGTACTCATAACCTTTTTGTTTTTGTTGTTGTTCTACAGTATATGCACCGCCATTGGAGGTGTTGTCACGTAACGCGAACAAAGTATGTTTAGGTCCAATTTTCAGTCAGATTCGGAGCCACTCGTCCGAGTGGCCAAAACCCGGCAGTGAAAATATGGGTACCCCCCCTATCGTAGCACCAGTCTACCAGGTATGGGAAGCCCAGGGATCCCGCGGCATATTTCACGGGACTTCCCACGGGATACCGCCCAAAGGCCCAATACTGCGATGTATAAACAAGTATGCTCTATCTCACCTGTTTGACCAAATACCTCCTGAATGAGTTGTATGCTTTATCTCGCCTGTTTGACCTCATACTAGCGGGATTACAGCACGTACACATTACACTTCGTTTTTTTTCAATTCAGGCTTATATTTCGGGACAGACTGTTACATCACAGTATTAGGCCTTTGGGCGGCATCCCGTGGGAAGTCCCTTGGATGCCACGGGATCCCAGGGCTTCCCGTGTGGGATACCGCGCCCTCGCACGACATCCGAATGGGAACCCTGCCGCGGCATCCCTCGGCTTCCCATGTCAGATCCCACCGCTCCCCATGATGTCGAGATCCGTCCTACGCGTACTACGAATATATTAAATCGGTTGAACTCACAGCTGACGTATTTATAATAATTGTATTTAACAGTTTTAGACAGTAAAGTCGCACCCTCGAATCGGGGACAAGCGATGAAATTAGAGTTGAGACTCATTTGTGCAGGGGAAAAAAGGAGATCCCATCTACTACATACAAGGACGTTGTGGGAAGCGGCGTGATCCCCCGCATGGGAAGCCACGTGGGATGCCGAGGTATCGACCCCATGAGATCCAGGCGCAGATTTTGCCGCGGGAATCCTCCGTGGGATCCCACGAGAGATCCCGTGGCATGCCATCAAAGGTCCACACGGGAATATTTTTCGAATTGCACGCTCGTTTCGGAGCCAAATTGCCTAAACTTAGAGTTGACACATTTTTGCAAGGGTAGAAGGAGATCTCGTCTATTATGGGGGACCATAGTAAATAGAACCATTGTTTTTAGTTGAAATACGGAAACATATAGGGTTTTTGTGTCTACCGTAGGTTCTATTTACTATGGTCCCTCGTAACAGATCGTTGTGGGAAGCGACGGGATCCCGCATGGGTTCGCGAGGGTTACCGCGGAATCCCACGTGGGATGTCGCCGAATCACGGGATTTTTGCGCGCAGAATACCGCGGGAATAATCTCCAGGGGGGCGACATGAGATCCCGTAGGACGCCATGAAATATCGACACCGGATCCCGTGCGATATCGCGTGTTGTTATTTACCTACCTGGTACGACATAACTGTAGGTACGTACTTGTATTACGGAGGGCCTAGTAAATAAGACCAAATAATTTTAGTAAAAATACGTAAACGTATACCGGTAGGTTTTTGTGTGTGCCGCGGGTCCTGTTTCCCTATAGCAATCTGGTGGGGCGAAAAGAGAACCTCTTCGAAAGCAACCCATCTCGTGAGCGTGCAACAAAAGTTATACACGTCCGGAGCTTGCAAGGCCCAAATACTGTGCCTCCTGATACCGTATCACACGGGTGATAGTATTATTACGGGGTGGGCTAATGTAGTAAATAGGACCTACGGTACACATAAAAACCTACATATTTCCCTCTTTTCCCAAAAAATATTTGGTCCTATTTACTACGATCCCCCGTAATCGTAGTAAGATATTATGAATAGTAGGATAACTAACGCCCCTCCCCTCGGACGATTTTTCGAAGTTTTTTTTTTCTCGACATCGGACAGAGTATAAAACGAGGAGCGATGCGTCCATCAAAAATGTCTCGACAAGGTCTTACCAAAGCCGCTATTATGGCTGTGTGTAGGTAGGCCCCTTCATGTTGAAAAAAATGGATCGGAAGTTCATTCCAGGGGGTGCGTTCTCTTGAGTGTTATACCGTACTTCAGCACTTTTCGAGGGAACTCGACGGACTTTGTGCGAGAAATCGCGGCAACATGCGGGTTCCGTCGGGAAGTCAGGCAGGATCCCGCGACTACCCGCACGAGTTACCGAGAGTTCTCGCGAGACTCCACAAGTGCCCGTCTTAAGTCCAGTGAGCTCCCTTTAGTTTGCGCGCAATGCCGTGAGTTCCCCGAGATCCGGTGTAGTGTCTGCGAGTTCCCCGCCTTAACTCCCGCGCGAATTTCCGCCTTACGTCCCGCCTTAAGTCCCACGAAATCCCGCCATAAATAAAAAGCAACACTTGGCGTTGCTGTTGACGCGAGTTGGTGCCAGTTCCCGCGAGACCCAAATTGCCTCGCGTTTTTTTTTTCCCGTGAGATCCTGCGAGGCCAAAATAGCCCACGTAGCGTTTCTGTCTGGCGCGAGCTCCCGCGAGTTCACGCGAGTTCCCGCGGGCGCCCTGAGCAATCTCGCGTTGCTGTTCCCGCGAGTGTCCGCGCGAGTTCTCACGAGTTTCCGCTAGACCCCGCGCACGATTTCCCACGAATGCCGTCAAGCTCCCACGAGTTGCCGGCTAAATTTCCCGCGGGACCCCACAAGAAACCCCACGAGATCCTTGCAAAACAAACAAGGAGTTCATATAGATATTAAGGCGAATGAAGGCCCATGCTAGGGCGATAGGGGTTTCACGTTTTGGCTGAATAATTTCTGACCGGTTCAGCTGCTAGAGTGAGCATCTGCAGGTTCATCTACAGGTTACTTTGATATTTTCACTGGTACTATTTTAATTTTGGACTACAGTAAGAGTAGCGCATACAAATTGTAGGTAGAGTTTGTGTGAACGAACGTTCTTTGTAAGTCATCGTTCGGGTGAGATGTTGAGCTCACGTGAGGAGCTCAGGAAAAAAGCCGCGACCCCCATAAGGTGGCACGGATCCAGCGCTACGGCGGTAGGGGTTGAGTGCACTTTCCAGCCCAAACTCAACCATTACACCGACGGGTCTCCGCATCTGAGGAACTACCCAATTAGGCATGCCTCCTTATATGGCGGGCGCCTTAAAAGGCGTTCGCCTTACTACAAGGCATGCCTTATCGTTGGATATAATGTATACAAATAGTTTTTTTTTTTTAATTCGTTAGATGCCCTAACCCATGGGAGTGGGGATCGGCCTTATAGTTTGTAGCGTTTCTCACAAACGGTGTTGGAGCTCCTATACTGTAATCAAGTGACGAGCCTCGGAAACATTGGGATTGCTACCTCTGTAAGGCAAGCACGTGTCTGAAAGGGGGGTTTCACCCGCGTGTACAGTATGGGCCCGGCAACGAGAAACGCCTGATCGGATGAAGCCTTGAAACCTGACTGTGACGCCATGCTAGAACAGCCTTCGGCATGAACTATCATAAAGGGTTTAGTGTAGCGTTCGCCGCTGAGCACGAATTCTTAGTCCGATTTTAATATCGTTTCCCCAAAAACGAGCCGTATGTTCGTCATAGCCTTGGTAGGTTATTTGTTTTACGGGGGGGCTACACTGTAGTTACCGGCTGTCTTGGTTTTAAATCCGAAACTCGCTTAGGGCCCGAATTAACGAGTATAAAATAAATTCAATTTGGAAAAAATAAAATTCAAATTCGCTTTTCATTGGTCAACGAACGCACCAGCACCAAAGATTATGCAGATCCTAATCTTTGGTGCTGGTGCGTTCGTTGACCAATGAAAAGCGGATTTGATTTTCTTTTTTCTTCCAAATTGATTTTTTTTTTTCGTTAAAACGGGCCCTTACACCAGCTCGATTTTATATTGGTGATACGTTTATGATGCCCACAACACTGAGACACCTGTGGCCACGGCTTGTCCAAAAGGTCCCTGAAAGTACACGCTCTCGCGATTTGAGGTGGAAAACCTAATCTGATCGATGTTAAGGTACTGCTGTACCACCCACTCTAGCATAGATAGATATGGAGGCGTTATTTGTCCTTCAGAAACATATTTTTTGTAGTTTCTTGACCTTCATGTTCAGAACAGGGTTCGAATTAGTGCTCCAGCAACATGTGCGCGTAGCGCACATCGAGCATATTTAGATGTGCGCGTAGCGCACACTGAGCCGGAGGCGAGGTGCGCTCCCCGCAGGGGCCCCCGGAGGGCCGCCGGAGGCGAAAATTTTGGACGTATGTGCGTAAATGTACTCAAAATGTGCGTCTCATTCGCTCGTCTTGCAACTAACACACAGACAAGCATAGCCTGTATTTGCGACCCTTTCAAGCCTTGTTTTATCCACGGACATACAAAACCGTCATAAATTTAAACTCAGTGCCCTCAAAAAAGAAAGCCACAAACAAATTCAGCAGGAAATTGTCGAATAAATCACAAGAAAAAGGTCTAAAACAAATTTCGCCTGCGGCGAAAACGGACCCAAAAAAAATTTCGCCTGCGGCGAAAATAGGCCCCAATTTTTTTTTCCGCCTACGGCAAAGTGGCCCCGCACAATTTTTTGGCCTGCGGCCAAAAAGTGTGCGGGGGCCTAAAAAAGATGTGCGTAAAGCCGCACATCTACTGTTTTTTTTGTGCGCAAAAGCTGATATTTCAGATTTTTGGTGCAATTGCGCACGTTTCACCAACTAATTCGAACCCTGGTTCAGAAGACACCAGGGCAAGGCAAACGACTCAATACAAAAAAAAAACTGGGTGCTCTAGCGTTGCCAGAGGCAATCTGCGGACAGTAGTCGGGTCCTACGTCAATGCTAGCAGTAATTGATCCCGTTAGCACCACCTTCATACACAAGCATCGCATTGCAGTCTAGATCTACAGTAAGTAGTACGATGAGAAGTTGATACCGCTGTGAATCACACCTGATTCATGCGATTCTATCGTACATACTCAATCGAAACCGGAGTCGCATCACGGACACGATGGTTTTTCCCTTTATGATATTCACACCGTTTTTCACCGTCTAGCTTTTCCCACCAGCACCAGGCTGGGGTGTGTGCCCGATATTCATGCATGGCCGTGGTCGTATGACCATATTTCCTCACCAGCCTGGAGGAGAGGGTGATTGGGGCTCACTTCGCTTGTTCGAGTTTGCTTAGTTTACTTTCGCATTATCCTCCGGTGGATTGGTTATATTTACTCGGAACTACTGTATGTGCTGTCGCGAGCTCTGCCGTACTTATACCTGGTGCATAGTATACGCATTGATCGAGTCCGGCATAATTATAACTGTTGAACAAAACCCTCTGGCTATGTACTGCTGTGAAAATGATCCCACACTCGTACATACGAATGTCAAGTATTTCAGGGTAACATGGTAGCCGGTCGCCCCGGTGGGCTAGCAGGTAACCACGAAGCCTGTAAGCGTCAAGAAAGCGAGTTCGAGCCCCGCCGAGTGCATGCTCTCAGGCACTTTTTCTCGCAAAAAATATCTTGACTAGCAGAAAGCGCGAGAGCGTGAGTTAGCGAAATTCGATGAAAGTCGACGAGCGTTGGGAAGGCTGAACCCTCTGCGCGATAAAAATCAAGGCAATAACCGTAGTGGGGGGGGAGGGAGAGGAGCCTACTTTGTGACCCCGGATCTGAGTTACGGCAAGGGAGGGAGAGACGGAAGTGCGAAGATAATAAATGGGATGGAAAAAAAAAGAAATGGTCATCGGAACCAACTATGCTTAGTAAAACTACTAGAATATTTAGGCTTTTTGGCTCTGTCATGGGTCCTGATTGCTATGCCCCCCCTAACAGTAATCACAAACCAAACACGGTGTCAAAACATGGAGGGAGGTACCTGGGTTTTGGGTCCAACGTGGGCTCTGATTACTGTTTTTTATTTTTTATTTTTCTCCATCCCTTTTATTACGAGCGCATGCGAGTTTCTAATTTTGACCAAGTCTCTCGTGATAGGGACCCCTTGCGAGAAAACGTCGACCGTTTTTTTACTTGATTAAACAGTTGAATCTGTCTGCACTTTTCCGTCGGCACTTTTCATCAAATTCTCAGAATTTTATTCGTCTACTACGTGGTTATCCAACATATTCTCATAATTTTATCTGTCTAATTCGTTGCACTGTTTTTTTTTGTTTGTCCATCCCATTCATTATCTTCGCACTTCCGTCTTTCTCTCTCCCTAGTCGTAACTCAGATCCGGGGTCACAAAGTAGGCTCCTCTCCCTCCTCCCCCACTACGGTTCTTGCCTTGGTTTTTATCGCGAGAAGATTTCAGCACTTTCTTCCCTCGTCAACTTTCGTCGAATTTTGCTTACCCACGCTATAATATGCGCTCTCGACAGTCGGTGTCATTTGAGAATAAAAACCTCCATGGGGAGAATCGGACCCTCGACACGCGGCCCTACAGGCTTCGTGGCTACCAGTTAGACCACCGGGGCGACCGGTCACATAACAAAAGGGATTTTTGGTCGTATGCGGGTCTCGAAACCGTGACCCTTGTGATAACAAGCAACTGTACTACCAGTTACCCTACACGTACAAGTGATGTGAATATCCAGTTTTTATTTACTTCTATAGTAAACGTACTGCAACTCTAACGGCGAAAGAAACGTGGTCAACACGGCTTCGAACCCGTGATCTTAGTATGCGCCATCATGCGCGTGTACCGCCTGAAGGGAGGGCAGAGGGGGTTCTCGGAGCACGTCGTTGACGTTTTTTCCTGATGTTTTCCCCACCAATAGACACAAGCTGACGACACTTACTACTATCCTGCTGCGCGAGTTCCTAGCGACAGCTATACTATCTGTATCTTCGCACTTCTGTCTTTCTCCCTCCCTACGAGTAGTCGTAATTCAGAACCGGGGTCACAAAGAAGGCTCCTCTCCTTCCTTCCCCACTACGGTTCTTGCCTTGGTTTTTATCGCGCAGAGGGTTCAGCCTTCCCAACGCTCGTCGATATTTATCGAATTTTGCTAACTCACGCTCTCGCGCTTTCCGCTACGAAGTCAAGATATTTTTGCAAGAAAAAGTATCTACGAGCATGTACTCGGGGGGGCTCAAACTCACGATCTTGACACTAACAGGCTTCGTGGTTACCTGCTAGCCCACCGGGGCGACCGCCTTACTACGGGGGAATAAGTAATCAGAACCCAAAAATGGTGTGAAAAAAAAGGGGGATGCATGCATGCTTTTTGGGCCTATCGTGGGTTTTAATCACTACGTATGGTCTCCCATAGTAGCTTGTCTCTTCAAACGTGGGGCAGTGCCAAAGGGGCTATAACCCGTTTAGGCCCGTTTTATCGCAGGACTTTTTTATCCTGAATTGCCTTAATTTCCAGGGCCTTCTTCGGGTCAATTTCCGAAGATTTCGGGAAATCGCGGTGAATCAATCATAACAAAGTTACCAATGAAGAATAAACAATGGCAAAAGCACCATCAAAGAGGCCAACTCGTGTCGGATCAAAAGGCGGTGATTTTGTGTTTGTTTTTTTACGAAGTAGGAACCGCGGTGTGGCCACGGGAATTTTACCACGGGAATTTGCTTTTTGAATTCCCGTAGTAAAATTCCCGTGGCCACACCGCGGTTCCTACTTCGTAAATAAACACAAAAACACCGTCGTTTGATTCGACGCGGGTTGGCCTTCTTGATGGTGCTGTTGCCATTGTTTACTCTTCATTGGTAACTTTGTTATGATTGATTCACCGCGATTTCCCGAAATCTTCGGAAATTGGCCCGAAGAAGATCCTGATGATTTCACAATTTTTATGTTCTTTTTTCGCGCATTTTGTTTTTCATTTCCGCATTTCCGCATTTTTCTGATTTTTGTTTTCCATATATTTATGAAACTTAGCTTTCTTGACAGTTTGCCCGCTGTGAATTTTCTAAAATATGGAAATATGTCCTGTTTTTTTTTCCCCCCGTGTTTCCTGTTTTCCTTGGAAACAAAATGTGGAAAATTGGAAAGAACAAAAACCTCTCCGATATCAAAAGCCCCTTACTACAAGCAGTACTGAAAACAAACAAAAAAACACTACCTGGTACGTATATATGCCGTAGAAGTTTCTCCCTGGGCATTGGAGCGCACTTTTACAGGGGCTAAGGTGACGGAAGTCCGCGGAAAGTGGCGGAAACGACGCCGACATCGAACGGATGTGGAACACTACTTGGGTTGGGTTTATATGAGATCCCGTGGGGTGTGTGCGTCCCACGGGATATTCGACGGGGCGTCCCACGAAACGTCCGAGGGGAAACCCCACACCGTACAGTAGTGGGGGTTACCGTTTAACCCTCTTGAGGCTTCAGGGAAGAAACGGGACGTTACGAATTGACGGTTACAGCGGTAGTAACGGCCATTGCGTCATCGGGGCGTGAAACTATGGTTGGTGTCAGCGTGAGCGCCCAGCAGTGTGGATGGGACAATGTTGCAAGGCGTGCCGTGCGACTCCCAAGTTGTCCACATTTTGGTCGCTACCCCTTGCATCCTTCCACTCTGCCCCGATATATAGGCACTGTTTTGATTTATTATTAATGTACAAAAGGTTTTATATTTCGGTACAGAGTGGTATATTCTATATCTTAAAAGGGTTCCCAAAGGGAGTGAGGCAGCTTATTGCAAGAGAGTCGCGGGTTTAAGAGATATGTCTGAATCGCTTGACACCTGTCGCGTCTTCAGCGAGAGGTTTTGGGTGGAGCCACCATAAACCCTCTCTTGTGTCGAGCGAATCCAGAGCAGGGTCGTTCGTGCTCGGGATTTCGTACTCGTTTTGTAAGGCCAAGCTAACCTGGATGAGCGTTGTCGCGGATAGGAGGACCAGGCAAACTATAATATACCGCTTCCTTTACATAATAAGTGGACTACACATATGCAGCAGGCGGCGATACCTTTGGGGTCTTAGATTTCTTGAAGTTACTCGCAACTCGCAAGCACGTTAAAACTCATGTACTTCGAAGTATGTACATATATATATATATTCGGTACGATGAAGTACAGGACACCTAATAAGAAACAGGAAATATGGTCCAAGCCGGATTTCTTATTTGAGAAAGGGTGCTTTCTCCACTAATTTCAAGGTCTCCCGAATGTCTTTTTTTACTCCTTATCTCAGGCTGGCTTTCTTGTCAGCCTGTTTCTTATTAGGTGTCCTGTACTACCTGGTAGGTTTCTGTGTTATACCGCGGGCTTTTTACATGATGACAGATATCTTAAACACGTTATAGAAAGGTATACCTGGTATAGTTTTTATTTTATTTTCCTTAAGAAAGGTCGAATCCACCTGGCACACCCCTCTCGTAAACCGTATATAGCTCCCACTGTTTCCCATAAAATATTCCGTGGGATCCCGTAGAACACACGAAACGTCCCACGGAAAATCCCGTACACCCCATGGGCCATCCCATGGGATCCCGTTAGAAACCCAAGTATATAGTGTACATCTCCCGCCCGTTGTCAGTGCCGCTTCCGCCACTTGCTGTCGACGCCAGTCACCCATAAACGACCCCATGGACAATCCTATGGTATTTTCCATGGGATATTCAATAGGAAATCCTAGTGGGACATCCCGTCGAATATCTCTTTGAAACTCCTAGGAAGGTACGTCATTGGGTTGGAGATCATAGTATTGCACGTTATGGGAGTTCTCATGCGATATGCCATCAATAGAAAACCCTAGTCGAGTCCCGCCCATCAGAAGTATGCCAGTGGGATGTCCCGTGGGATTTCGCGCAGGAAACGCTCGTAATGGAATGTGCATCATTGCAACGAACGGTGATTCAAAATCTATCAAGCTGCTTGCAAACCTCCCCGGGTTTCCAGCAGCTGGCGGAGCGGACAGTGCGGAGGAGGAGCGGAAGGGTGTGGACGAGCGCTCACCGTCGCCTACACCAGGTGCGAACAGTAGGGCTTCTATTATAGCAGGAGCAGCAGGATTTCTAGTAGGAACAGTAGGACTACCAGTAGGTTCCGCTATTGCCGCAAGATCGAAACGTGGGAGTCATGCTATGGTACGTACGCTGATTTCATTTTTATGTTCTTGCCTGAGGTCTACAGTTCGCTACAGCCTATTTATAGTTTTTTTGGTGCCTTTTCTTGGGGCACGATTCCAATCCAGGGTGATTGGAGCCTGTGTTGTGGCCATGGACTCGATTTTATCGTTGAGTTAATGTGATAACAGCAACCGAGAGGGCCCGAAACACAAAATTGTATCAGGTTCTTCACATGCGCCCATAAGTCGGCCACAAACCGATTTTGAGCGACATTGTACGTCGTAGGCTCTCCTGCTGCAGTACTCTGCATGTCATGTTTATAGAAGACGGCGGCAAGACCGCAGGCGTATAGCTATGGCTGCTGCTCCAGTATCCCACAAAACAGATGAAGACTCAACTGGTAATACGGGTGAACCTCCCCCCCCCCCCACCTGGTCGCACCGTCAAGGGGCACCTCTAATTGCAACACCACCTTGCAAAGTACCCTCGTGCAATATCTTGTGGTCAATTTGTATCTGGTACATCGGTCCAGGCCTAACCCGACCCCAACCCTAGTCCTAACCTTAATCTAAGGCCTATCCCAACACGTTGGGAGGCTCTATGTCGGCAGGGGTGGTCGCACAACCTCTGCGGCGTGTTTCGGTGGCATTTTCTCAAACGCACCCGGCCAGCCGAAGGGCCAGCCTTGACCAACCAGGCAGTAGTGCTACATTAGTGATTGTGAAAGGTGGTGGTGCGAACCATACCATACGCTAAATGAGACGTGATACCACTGAAAAATGCAAAACCAAAAAGGTCGACTCGACTTTTGATATTTTACACGTCAAATATGTGTATATTGAAGTCGCGTTGTGGTAATCACGAGGGGGGGGGGGCTGTCCTCCCGTGAAATAAAAATATGCTAGGAGACGGGTGACTGACCTCTCGGATGATTGACCCCTAGACTAAAACCAATTGAACAAGGGCCAAAACAAGCCTTTTTTTTCTTTTCTTTTTCCCATCCCATTCATTATCTTCGCACTTCCGTCTTTCTCCCTCCCTAGTCGTAACTCAGATCCGGGGTCACAAAGTAGGCTCCTCTCCCTCCTCCCCCACTACGGTTCTTGCCTTGATTTTTTATCGCGCAGAGGGTTCAGCCTTCCCAACGCTCGTCGATTTTCATCGAATTTTTCTAACTCACGCTCTCGCGCTTTCAGCTACGTAGTCAAGACTTTTTGCGAGAAAAAGTCCCTACGAGCATGCACTCGGGGGGGCTCGAACTCGTGACCTTGACGCTAACAAGCTTCGTGGTTACCTGCTAGCCCACCGGGGCGACCTTGGACCGCCCCAAACGACCGGTCTCCTTCATCAGTGGAATAATCGGTGATTGTGGTGGCACCGTATAGGTCGGGTGCCGTCCGTCGGCACACTTAAACAGCAGTGTCTACGACATGGTCCAGCCTCGAAGAACAATTGGTAGCCCACACTAACTCCTCAACACGTGTTTTTCCAGGAATTTTCCAGGGCGCTCGGGGTTAGGGGTAGGGTCAGGGCTGAGAGAAACATATCATATGTTTCGATCATCCAATGCCCGAGCCAAGCCCGATCTCAACCCCCAGCCCCATCCCCAGCCTCATTCCCAGCCCCAGCCCAAGCCCAAGCCCCAGCCCAAGCCTCCCCCCCAGCCCCCAATCCCAGCCCTAGGGCAAGATTCGGCCAAGCCCAAGTCTAACCCGATCGCCAAGCTCCACCCCAATGCCCAACCCGAATCCCAGTCGAAACCCAAACCCAATTCCAAGCTTCTTCCGACAGCCCCAGGCCCAGTCTCAGCTCTAGCCTCAGCCAAGCTTCAGCCCGAACCCGTTCCCAAGCCCCGGACCCGCCGCCAACATTGTCTAAATCTCAAGCAAGGCCCAGGCCAAATCTCCAGCCCATATCCTAGACTAAGCTCAAGCCCTTGCGAAGCTATTTCCCAAGCCCTAGCCACAGCACCAACCCCGGCCCGAACCCCACCTTCGATCCCAGTCTTTGTCCCAGCCTTAGCCCAAGTCATAGCTCCACCCCCAGCCCCAGCCCCTGTTTTGAGCCCCAGTCCCAGTGCACGACGAAGGAATGCTCCTGGTGACGACGAACAGGGACGGAAATATGCTCCATCGTGGGTAACGAGCGCAGATGCATACCTGGTATGATTGAAGACAACTGGCTCTGCTGCCGCGCTGATATTTCTCTTGGAGCTGCCTGCTGCCTACACCTTGCTGCTACAGGTGCACCAATCCAGAACATTGCATTATTACTGTACTAAGATCAGCAGCACCACACCGGAACCATGCATCACAACTCTGCTACGCTACCCCTTCTCCCCTCCTTGGGTCTAGAAAAAAAAACGCTATGTCCGCCTGCCTCACTGGCTTGGACGCATGCGCTTCGATTAATGCCATCCTGGCTTTCCGCAGGTGGAAGGCGGTCATTGTCGCCCTCCTCCGCTTCCTTCTCCAGGAGGCCAGAGGTCGAGGAATTTCAGCGTAAGGCGGTGGCACGGTTGCCCCGCACCCCGTCCACTCATTGTCGCCGTCCTCCTTCTCGTCATCGGTAGAGTCCACACCCTCCACGCCAGCATCTTCCGACTGCTCCATCATCTTGTCTACAGTATCCAATCGCATAGCTTTGACGATATCCTCCTGACCCTCCACTGTCGCCCAAAACTGAGGCGCTTCGATGGCGGCCTCATAGGCGCGCTCTCCCGGGATGATGGACAGGTTCGTCTTCAGCCGCCTTTACCGCAACTCTGAATTATTATCTACTGTAGGAGAAAGTATAGAAACCGTGGAATTGATTGTGGCCCGCGTGTGGTTGTAGAGTTATGAGAATAAATATTTCGAGAAACGTCGAAAACCCTACTTTAGACACTAACCCTAACCCCAATCCCTCCTCGACCCTTGCGAGCTTTGTCTCGAAAAAATCAGGCGTTTTTTGTTTTTGAAAAATTGGTCGACCACACTATATGCAAGGCATACACTAAAATATTCCCCGGTTTCCATACTTTATCCTGAATAATAATTCACTGATGCGGTAAAGGCTACTGCTCGTCTTGAAAACGCCTTTGCTTGCAGCTGAGGTGGCCTTCGTAAAACCTTCCTCTCCTCCTGGACACGGGAAACCGTGCGCAAACCACACTTGAAACGGCCTGCGATCGTGTTGTGAGTAGCTCCCTCATCAAGCAGCTGCAGGATCTCAACCTTTTTGTCCAGGGTAAGCCACGTGCGAGACTTTATTTCATCCATTTTTGCTGCACCAGATTTCGCGCGTTTCCACGGTCTCGCCCCACGGCTCTCCTTGTCTGTGTGGTTGCGATTGCCCTAGTGGTTGTGACGGTATCGTTCGCGGAGGATTTGGCAGCAGCGCACGCGTGAAAAATGCGGTGCATTGGGTTGTCACCATCTGGTTCCTCCACCTCGCCACAAAGACCGTGAAGCCAGCCACCACACCCTACCGCTCTGGCGTGAGGCCTGAAATAGTGCACAGTTCACCTGCTGCACAGGGCATCGTGCGCCTCTACTGCTCAAGTGGTAGGGGTGCTGTGTCCTGGTGGGGAATTATATACTGGTGTGTCCTGCTGGGGCGGTACGCCCTGCTGTGCGAGACTGGGCGGAGGGTGTCTGTACAGATGTGGACCCTCAGTAAGGCGGTAGACCGCCCTGTTGAAGGACCATCCCTCAGTAACGCGGTAAGCGCCTTACTGCGGGTTCCAGTCGTGCCAAGCGATTTTGACCGCCTTCTATCGGAATACCGCCTTACTCAGACCGCCTTATTGAGGGACCCCCACTGTACCCGACGGACGCCTCGCGGACCCCACGGACCTCAAACAACCCCACGGACACCCCAACGAAACCCCAAGGGCAGCCCGCGAACACCCCATGGGCGCTTCATGGGCACCCCACGGAGACTTCACGAGTGATCCATGGACGTCCGATGAACACCCCATAAGGTGCACACGGGTGGCCCATGGGCCGTTCGGGGGTTCTCAGCAAGTTTTCCGTAGCCAGCCCATGGAGTGCCCGTGGGGTTCCCACGGAGAACATGCGAATCGCTGTCCCATGGGTTATCTGTGGCATGTCTACGGGGCGCCCAGGGATGTCGGTGGGGTGTTCATGTGCAGTCCATGGGGTGTCCGAAGGGTGTCCATGGGGTGCCCATGGAGTGTCAGTGGGCAGCAGTTCGGGTGTCCGACATAGGTTTGGTATTGGCGATGCTTCGTGTGTATTTGATGAGCGTTCCATGGTCTGTCCATGCATCGGGTTTTAAATGGCACTCCACGGGCACCCTGTGGACACCCCACAGGATCCCCATAACACCCCACGGACACCATATGCTCACCCCATGGACACTTCATCGACACGCCATGATTTGATCCCGGAAAACCAATGGACTTCCCGCGAATACCCATGAGAGACCCATGGACACTCCACGGGCACCCCACGTGTGACCCACGGGATGCTCCTGGATTCCACCCGGACACCTCGTGAGCGACCCATGGACGTCCCACCGATAACCCATGGAGTGCACATGGGTTTCCCATGGGTGTCCGTGTGCAGCCCATGGGCTTTCCGTACGGTGTCCGTGGACAGAAGTTCGGGTGGCCTACATAAGTTTGGTATTGGTATTTTTTCGCGCATTCCATGGGCATTGTATGGACTAGCCATGCTCGGGGCTTTAATGGAAAACCACGGGGGACCCATTGGTCACCCATGGACACCCCACGGGCAACGCACGGGCAACCCATGGGTGACCCACGGACAACCCGTAGAAAACCCGATGACACACCACGGGAAATGCATGGGCACCCTACGGACCCACGTGGGACCTATGAGCTGCCCATAGATACACACAGACACGCCAAGGACACGCCACGAACACCCCATGAACACCTCGCGGATTCCCCACAAGACCTCACGGACACCCTATCGGCTCCCCGTGGACACCCCACCTCATGGGCTGCCCACGGACACACTCCATGGGTGCCCTATGGACACGCCAGGGGCATCCCACGGGTGACCCATGGACTGCCCATGGACACGCCACAGATACACCACGAACACTCCACAGACACCCTACGACACCTCACGGTCATTCCATGGAGACACCATGGGCGCCCCACCGACACCCCATAAATCCGCACGGACATCCCATGAGTGCCCCATGGATACCCCATGGATACCCCACGGACACCCTATGGGTGGTTCATGGACACCCCACGGACATCCCACGAGCTACCCATGAACAGTCCATGGACACAGCTCATACACACCACGGGTACCCACACAACGGGCATTCCCAATAGCATGGACGCCCCATGGTTCAAATTGGTTGCCCTTGGGGCGCTCGCGGATTATCCATGAGTTGAATTAGCCAGCATATGGGGCGCGCGTGGGTTGTTTGTGAGTAGCCCATGGATTGTCCGTGGGGTGTCCTTGGGCCGCCCAGGGGATGTCCGTGGAAGTCGGTAGGCCGCCCATGGGTTATCTGTGGGGTGTCAACAGGGTGTCCATGGGGTGTCCGCGAGCAGCCGATCGGATATCCAACATTATTTAGGTACTGTTAGTGTTTTGAGCATGTTATGGGCATGTAATGATACATGGGGTTCCAACGGACAAAACAAGGGTGATCCACGGGCGGCCCATGGGCGCCTTACGGGCACCCGATGGGCAAGCCATGGGTCGCCTACGGGTTGCCTTTGGGTTTGCCGTGCGTTGTCCGTAAGAAGTCCGTGGGTTGTCTGTGAGGTTGTCCGTGGGTTATCCGTGGGTCCCCGATGGAGTTTCCATGGGGTGTCCATGGGGCACCGGTGGGTTGCTCATGGGCCGAGCATGGGCCGTCGATGAGTCGACTGGCGATTGTCCGTGGGCAGCCTATCGGTGTCCGACATGAAGCTTGTATAGATATTTTCCCACGCGTTTCATGGTCTACCCATGGGCTTCGCACGGACAACCGAAAGGGCGACTGACGAGTGCCCCATGGGCCCCCCACGCACACCACACGAAGAACCCAAGAGCGACCTACGGACAACATACGCAAACTCCGTCAGGGATTCACGGGCACCCCGCGGACACCCCACGGACAAACTCGTGGACACCCCACGGACAACCTCACGGACAACTCACGGACAAACTCAGGGATAACCCATCGGAAACCCATGGATAAACAACCTGGGAGCGCCCCATGGATACCCCATGGGCGCTCCATAGACACCCCACGGACAACCCATGGGCTTCTCGCGCCATGGGCTGCCCACGGGCGACTCATGGGCTACCCACGAGGTACTTATGGGACGCCGGTGGAGTGTCCACGGGATGCCGATGGATATCCCACGGGGCTACCCCCATGGGTGACCCATAGCCACGCCGCGGATACCTCACTGGCAACCCACACGCGGCCCATGGGTGATCCATGGGCCCCCCATAGGCTGCCCACACACAACGCTCGGGCAGCCGTCAGGCGATCTATGGGCGACCCATGGGTGGTCCACGGACAGCCGACGACATCCCATGGACAACTCACGGATATCGCTTGGGCAGCTCACGTACAACCCATCCACAACCCATGAGCATCCCACGGACACCCCATGGGAAGCCAATGGACATAGCATGGACACCTCATTCGCGCCTCATAGGCACCCCACGGACACCCCATGGGGTGCACATGGGTTGTCCATGAGACGCGTGTGAGTTGGCCATGTTGCGTTCATTGTCTATCCATGGGGCGCCCATGGGATGAGGGCGTATATGCGTCGGTCGTGGGTCTCCCGTGGATTGTCCGTAGGCAGCCCATAGGTTGTGCGTGGAGTGTCAATGGGGCAGGCATGGCGTGTCCGTGAGGTGTCTATTGGACCCGAAAGGGCTGTCCCTGGCGTGTCCATCGATTACACATGGGGTGTACGTGGGGTGTCCATGGGGTATCCGTGGGGTGTCATGGGGTATCTATGGGGTGCCCATGGGTCACCCATGGACCTCCTATTGGTCGTCTATTTTTGAACGCCCGGCCCTTGTCCGTGGGCAACCGATCGGGTATCCGACCTTAATTTTTTACTGTTAGCATTTCCTGCATTTCATGGTCTACCAATGGGATACCCGCGGACAACGAAAAGGTCGACCGACGGGCGGCCAATGGGGGCCCTACACACATCACACACACGCTACGAACAACCCAGGCGCCCCACGGACACCCCATGAAAACATGGACCGCCCTCGGACAGCCCTTGGACACCCCACGTACAACCCACACGAAACCCATGGATACATCACGGGTGCCAGGTGGGCTTCCCATGGACACCGCACGGACACCCCATCCACTCTCCATGGACACCTCACGGACACCCCATTGGGGTGCACCTGGGTTGTCCATGGGTAGTTCGTGGGTTGACCGTGGGTTGTCCTTGGGGTCCCCATGGGGCGCCCGAGAGATGCCCATGGGGCGCCCGAGAGGTGCCCATGGGATACCGATGGGTCGCTCGTGAGCTTCACGTGGGTTGTCCGTGGGGTAGCCATGACGTGTCCGTGGGGTGTCTGTGAGTAGATCGTGGTGTGTCCGTGGGGTGTCCATGGACCACCCGTGGGTTGTCCGTGGGCAACCCATGGGTGTCCATGGGGTGTCCATGGGTTGAGGGTGGGATTTATGTCGGATGCCTAAGACGTGTCCGTGGCGTTTCCGTGGGGTATTGTGGGATGTCCGTGGGGCACCCATTGGTCACGCATGGGCCACCCACGGGTTGTTCATGGGTCGCCTGGGGGTTGTCCGCTGACAGTTGATCGGTTGTCCGACATTCATTGTTTTTGTTCACATTGTTTCGCGCATTTCATAGTCGACCCATGGGCTTTGCACGGACAACCCTCGAGCGACCAACGGGCGGCCCGTGGGTGGCCTCACACCTCACGGACAACACATGGTCGACCCACGGACAACCCACGGACACTCCATAGGAAACACATAGGTGGACGACCTATGGGCGGCCTACGGATACTCGTGGGTTGTCCGAGGGCTGCCCATGGGGCGCCCATCGAGTGTCCATGGGGCGCCCATGGGTCGCTTGTGGGCCGCCCGTGGGTTATCCATGGGCAGCCCATGAGCTTCTGTGGGGTGTCCATTGGGCATCCAGGGGCTGCCCATGGGATGTCTGTAGGCAGCTGATGGGGTTTCCGTGGGATGTCCATGGGGAGCCCATGGGGTATAGGTGAGGCGCCCATAAGCCGTCCAACCATGGGTTTCCCATGTGTTGGCCGTGGAGTGTCCATGGGTTCTCCGTGTGTCACCCATGGGTTGTACGTGGGGTGTCCGTCGGGCACTCATGGGCCGCACGTGGGTCGCTCGTGGGTTGTCCGTAGGTTGTATGTGGAAAGCCTATGGAGAGGCCATGAAATATATGAAACAAGACTAATGCAAAACTATGTCGGACACCCTCTCGGCTACCCACGGGCACCCCATGGGTACCCCACGATGCCTCACGGACACCCCGCGGACACTCCATGGACACCCAACGGGCACCCCACGCACACCACATAGATACCCCGCGCACCTTCCATGGGCTTCCTACAGGCACCCCATGGGCGCCTCATGGACACCCCACAGACACCACACGGGCGAGCCACCGGCTGCTCATGGATACCCCACGGATAAACCACGGACACCCCACGGGCAACCTACGGACACTACCGACACCCCATCTGGTGCACATGGGTTGCACATGGGCCACTTGTGGGCTGTCCGTGGGTTGCTCGTGGACAGTCCATGGTGCAATCGTGAGATGTCTATTGGGTGCCTATGCGTCGCTCGTGAGCCACAGGTGGGCTGTCCGTGGTCGGTCCATGGTTTGTCCGTGGGGTGTCCGTGGGGTGTTCGCTTGCAACCGATCTCGTGTGTCTGACTATGGTTCGTTTTTATTGGCATTGTTTAGTGCATTTCGTGGTCTATCCATGCGCTTCCCATGAACAACCCACGGACGACCAACGGGCGGGTCATGGCCGCCCCACGGACACCCCGCCGACAACCCATGGGCGACCCACGGACAACCAACCGACACCACATCGGGAATCCACGGACAACCCACGGACACCTCACCGATAACCCACGGATACCGCATGGGAAGCCATGGGTGGGCACCTTATGGGTGCCCTACGGACACGCCATAGGCGCCCCGTAGACACCCCGCGGATACCCTATCGGCGAACCATGGCCGATCCACGGACACCCCACGGGCAAACAGACAGGCTGTGTGTGAGCTACCCGCGAGAAATGTATGCGCGGCCCATGCGAGACCTATGGCGAGCCATGGACTTCCCTCGGACAACCCACGGGCAACGCCCAGGTGACTGGGTGGCCCATGGAGTCCCCACCGACCAGTAGCCGTAAATCTACCTGCGCAGGTGAACTTCTCAGACGTGCCCGCATATCATGATGCTGTTTCTACTGAGGTAGGGTTTTGTCACGAAACCCTAAGGTATTCGTTCTGGACGGTGAGCATATTCTTAGCGTCGACTAACGGTGGCCACCACCCCAACCCGGACCTCTAACGCTAACCCTAACCCTAACCCTAACCCTAACGAGAGGCATGCCTGGTTGGTGTGCCACCTGGTCGTTGTGCTTGGAAAGGCTCTATTTTCAATGCGGACACACCTAAGGAAGTTCACCCGCGCGGGCAGATTTACACGAGCTCCCCACCGACACGCCACGACAACGCATGGACACCCCTTGAGCACCCCACGTGCACCCCACGCACAACCGATTGACACCGAAAGGACACCCCATGGCCTGCCCACGGACACGGCACAGACACCGTATTCGCAGCCCATGGACACCCCACGGACACACCACGGGCGGCACATGGCCACACCACCGACACCCCATGGGGTGCACGTTGGTTGCTCAAGGGACGCTCGTGAACTGATCTTGGGTTTTCTGTGAGCGGCCGATGGGACGCCGGTGGGGTGTCCATGGGACGCCCATGGGTCCGTCATAGGCCGTCCGTGCGTTGTTCTTGGGCAGCCCATGGGTTATTGGTGCGGTATCGATGAAGCATGCATCTGGTGTCCGTGGGATGTCCGTTGATAGCTCATGGGGTGTCGGTGGGTGCATCCATGGGGCACCCATGGGATGTCCGTGGAGCGCCCATAGATCGCTCACCCATGGACTTTCCATGGGTTGTCCGTGGGATGCCCGTGTGTTGTCCGTGGGTCCCCAATGGAGTGTCCGTGGGTTGTCGTTGAATTTCTCATAGGTTTCCTGTGAGCTTTTCTTGGACCGCCGGTGGGCCGCCGTGGGTTGGCTGTGGGAAGCCCCTGGGTAGACCATGAAATATACGAAACATAACCCGTAAAAAGCACTGTTCGACGCCCGTTCGGCTGCTAACGGACACGACACCGGCGCCCCACAACGCCTTACGGACGCCCCACCGATATATCATGGGCACCCCGCGAACACCCCACGTACACCCCATGCATAACACATGGACAACTCACGGACAGGCTGGCTACGGACACCCTATGGGGCGAACATGGCCGCCAATGAGCCTCTCGTGGGTTGTCCGTGGGTTGTCGGTCACCAGGCCATACGGCGACCGTGGGGTGAACATGGGGCGCGCATGGAGTGTCCATGGGCAGCCCGTAGGGTGGCCGCGGGGTGTCTTTGAGGGGTTCATCGGGTGCCCGTGAAGTGTCCATGGGGCACACTCGGGTTGTCCGTGGGAAGCCAGTGAGGTGTCCCTTGATTATGCGTGGGGTGTACGTGGGATGCCCGTGGGGTTTCCTGCGGTGTCTGTGGGGTGTATGTGGAGGTTTGTGGGGTGTCCGTGGAGTGAATGGGTCGCCCATGGGCCGCCCATGGGTCGCTCATAGGTTGCCCGTGGGGTGCCCCTCGAGCGCCCATCGGTCACCCACCCATGGGTTTGCACATGTGTTATCCGTGGGGTGTCCGTGGGTTGCCCGTGGGTGCCCGATAACATGTCCGTGTGGGTTGTCCGTGGGTCCGCCTTGGGTTGTCCGTGGGGCGTCTGTGGAGCGCCCATGGGCTGCTCGTCGATCGCTTCTGTCGTTGTCCGCAGGAATCCCTTAGGTAGACCATGTAATGCGCGAAACAATACCGATACATACACATCGTCGGACCCCAGACCAGTTGGTCACTGACACCCCATGGGTGCGCTATGGGCATCCCACGAACACCGCATGCGTGCCCCATGGGCCACCCCACGGACAACCCATGGGGTGCCCAAGGATGACACACCGGCGACTCACAAGTGGCCCATAGGTGCCCCATAGACACCCCACGGTCGCCCCGTGGACTGCCCACGGACAACCCACGGACAACTCACGAGCGGTCCATGAGCGACTCCTGTGGACCCGGCGAACACCCCAATGACACCCCATTGGCGCCCCATGGACACCTCACGGACAGCCCACGGACAACGGACTAATGGCCGATAGGCGACCTACGGACCGCTCGTGGGTTGACGGTGGGTTGTCTATCGGCACGCCCATGGTCGCCCGTGGGTTGCCTCTGGGACGGCCATGGATCGCTCGTGGGCCGCCGATGGGTTGTCCACGGTCAGCCCATGGGTTGTCCGTGGGGTGTTCGTGGGGCGGTCATGAGGGGTGGCGTGTCCATGGACAGCTCATGGGGTGTCTGTGGGAAGCCCATGGGTTTGTCGTGCGGTGTCTATGGGTTGGGCGTGAGGTGTACGCTGGATGCCTCTTTGTCCGTGCGGTATCCGTGCGGTGCCTGTGAGGTGTCGTGGGGTGTCTGTGGGGTCCATGGGTCGCCCGTGGGCCGCCCATGGATCGACCATGGGTGTCTCGGGGGTTGTCCGTGGGTTGTCCGCGGGCAGTTCATGGGGCACCCACGCGTCGATCATCAACTGCGTATGCGTTGTCCGTGGGTAGCCCACGCATAGCCCATCGTTTACTCGTGGGGTGTCCGTGGGGCGATCATGGATTGCCTATGAAGGTAGCCCCTTGTGGTTGCCCATTGAGCATTCCATTGGCACTCCATGAGAGTTCCACCGGCAGCCCGTGGGTATCCCATGACTCGTCGCCCACGGGCTGCCCATGGGCTGCCCATCATCAGCTTATGGGGTACCGTAGGGTGTATATGGTGCGCCCATAGAATGTCCGCGGGGCACCCGTGTGTCACCCATCCATTTGTTCCCCATGAGTTGTCCGTAAGCTGTCCGTGGGTTGTCCGTGAAGTGTCCATGGGTTGCGCGTAGGTCCCCGGTGGGGTGCCCATGGGTTGTTCGCGGATTCCCCGTGGGTTCTCCGTGGGGTATCTGTGGGGCGCGCATGGACCGCCCGTCGGTCACTCCTATGGTTGTCCGTAGGAAGCACATGGGTAGACATTGAAATGTATGAAACAATACCAATACCAAAAATTGCCGGACCCCCGATCAGCTTGCCACGGACACCCCATGGGCGTGCTGTGGACACCGGGTTGTTTGTGGGTAGCCCATGGATTGTACATGAGGTGTCCTTGGGCCGCCCAGGGGGTGTCCGTGCGAGTCGGCAGGCAGCCCATGGGGTGTCTGTGGGGTGTCCACAGCTCGTTCATGGGGTTTCCGCGAGCAGCCGATCGGATATCCGATATTCGTCAGGTACTGATATTGTTTTGTGCATTTCATGGGCATGTAATGATACATTGGGGTTCAACGGACAAAACAAGGGCGATCCACGGGCGGCCCAAGGGCATCTCACGGGCACCCGACGGGCAACCCATGGGTCGCCCATGGGTTGCCTGTGGGTTTGCCGGGCGTTGTCCGTCAGAAGCCCGTGGGTTGTCTGTGAGTTTATCCGTGGGATATGTATGGGTCCCCGATGGGGTTTCCATGGGGTGTCCATGGGGCGCGACGGGTCGCCCATGGGCCGAGTATGGGTCGTCGATGAATCGCCTGGCGATTGCCCGTGGGCAGCCTATCGGGTGTCCGGCATGGAGATATGTTTTCATGCATTTCATGGTCTACCCATGGGCTTCGCACGGACAACCAAAAGCGCGACAGACGGGCAACCCATCGGCGCCCCACGTACACTACACAAAGAACCCATGGGCGACCTACGGACAACCTACGGAAACTCTGCCAGGGATTCATGGGCACCCCGCGGGTACCCCTCGGACAAAATCACGGACAACTCACGGACACCCCACGGACAAACACAGGGATAACCCATCGGAAC
The DNA here is from genome assembly GCA_008828725.1 of Saccharina japonica. Classification (NCBI taxonomy): domain Eukaryota; class Phaeophyceae; order Laminariales; family Laminariaceae; genus Saccharina; species Saccharina japonica. The sequence goes on from MEHQ01000516.1 coordinate 114,971, forward strand.
CCCATAGGTGCACGACCTGGGAGCGCGCCACGGACACGCCATGGGCGCTCCATGGACACCCCACGGGCACCCCATGGGCTTCCCGAGGGAAACCCATGGGCTGCCCACAGGCGACTCATGGGCTACCCACGAGGTACGGATGGGACGCCAATGGAGTGTCCACGGGATGCTGATGGATATCCCACGAGGCTACCCCCATGGGCGACCCATGGTCACGCCGTGGATACCTCACTGGCAACCCACATGCGGCCCATGGGTGGTGATCCATAGGCCCCCCATTGGTTGCCCACACACAACGCTCGGGCAGCCGTCAGGCGATCTATGGGCCATCCATGAGTGCTCCACGGACACCCGACGACACCCCATGGTTACCTCATGGATATCTCTTGAGAAACTCACGTACAACCCATGCACAACCCATGAGCACCCTACGGACACCCCATGGGAAGCCAACGGACATCGCATGGACACCCCATTCGCGCCTCATGGGCACCCCACGGACACCCCATGGGGTGCACATGGGTCGCCCATGGGACGCGCGTGAGTTGACCATGGTGTGTTCGTTGTCTACCCATGGGGCGCCCATGGGATGAGGGCATATATGCGTCGGTCGTGGGTCTCCCGTGGATTGTCCGTAGGCAGCCCATAGGTTGTGCGTGGGGTGCCGATGGGGTTTGCATGGCGTGTCCGTGAGGTGTCTGTTGGACCCGAATGGGCTGTCCGTGCCGTGTCCATCAATTGTGCATGGGGTGTACGTCGGGTATCCGTGGGGTATCCGTGGGATGTCATGGGGTATCGGTGGGGTGCCCATGGGTCGCCCATGCACCGCTTATTTGCCGTCCATGGGTCGCCTGGCCGTTGGCCGTGGGCAACCGATCGGGTATCTGACCTTAACTTTTTATTGTCAGTATTCCCTGCACTTCATGTTCCATTCATGGGCTGCCCGCTGACGACCAAACGGTCAACCGACGGGAGGTCCATGGGGGCCCTACACACATCACACACACCCCACGAACAACCCAGGCGCCCCACGGACACCCCATGAAAACATCATTAGGACCGCCCACGACCACCCCTTAGACACCCCACGTACAACACACACGTAACCTATGGATACATCACGGGTACCTCAAGGGTGCACAAAAAAAAAAGAAAACGACACCACACACCTAGGAAGGTCAGAATGAAAAACAAACCGGATCGCTGTGATCACAGGACGAAATGAGCAAAAAACATTTTTTTTTCATTTTTTGTTCCCTTTTTTTTACTTGGTTTTAGAGACCCCCCCATATTTTTTTTTCGCTGGTCGGGGGGGGGGGGGGGGGGGGGGGTGATAAAAAAAAAACTTGACTTATTGTTTTCTGGGATCACAACGGTCCGGTTTCTTCCCTTCAATATAGGGGGGGGGGGGGGTGTGGTGTCGATAACTTTTTTTTTTGTGCACCCTTGGGTACCTCGTGGACTTCCCATGGACACCGCACGGACACCCCACTCACTTTCCATGGACACCTCAAGGACACCCCATTGGGGTGCACCTGGGTTGTCCATGCGTAGTTCGTGGGTTGACCGTGGGTTGTTCTTGGGGTGCCCATGGGGCGCCCGAGAGGTGCCCATGGGATGCCGATGGGTCGCTCGTGAGCTTCACGTGTGTTGTCCGTGGGGTATCCATGGACAACCATGGCGTGTCCGTGGGGAGTCCGTGAGTAGTTCGTGGTGTGTCCGTGGGATGTCCATGGGGCACCCGTGGGTTGTCCGTGGGCAACCCATGGGTATCCATGCCGTGTCCATGGGTTGAGGGTGGGATTTATGTCGGATGCCCAAGACGTGACCGTGGCGTTTCCGTGGGGTATTGTGGGGTGTCCGTGGGGCACCCATGGGTCGCTCATGGGTCGCCTGGGGGTTGTCCGCTGATAGTTGATCGGTTGTCCGACATTCCTATTGTTTTGTTCACATTGTTTCGCGCATTTCACAGTCGACCCATGGGATTTCCACGGAAAACCCTCGAGCGACCAACGGGCGGCCCATGGGTGGTCTTCTCACACCTCACGGACAACACATGGTCGACCCGCGGACAACCCACGGACACTCCACGGGCACCCCATAGGAAACACATAGGTGGACGACCTATGGGCGGCCCACGGATACTCGTGGGTTGTCCGGGGGCTGCCCATGGGGCGCCCATGGAAAGTCCATGGGGCGCCCATGGGGCGCTTGTGGGCCGCCCGTGGGTTATCCATGGTCAGCCCATGGGCTTCAACGGGGTGTCCATTGGAAATCCATGGGGTGCTCATGGGATGACCGTGGGCAGCTGATGGAGTTTCCGTGGGGTGCCCATGGGGAGCCCATGGGGAGCCCATGGGGAGCCCATGGGGAGCCCATGGGGTATAGGTGAGGCGCCCATGAGTCGTCCAACCATGGGTTTCCCATGTGTTGGCCGTGGAGTGTCCATGGGTTCTCCGTGTGTCACCCGGGTTGTACGTGGGGTGTCCGTCGGGCGCTCATGGACCGCACGTGGGACGCCCGCGGGTTTGTAAGTGGAACGCCTATGGAGAGACCATGAAATATATGAAACAAGACTATTACAAAACCATGTCGGACACCCGCTCGGCTGTCCACAGACACCCCATGGGTACCCCACGACGCGTCACGGACACCCCACGGATACTCCATGGACACCCAACGGGCATCCCACGCACGCCACATACACACTCCACGCACACCCCATGGGCTATCCACGGGCACCCCATGGGTGCCTCATGGATACCCCACAGACACCGCACGGGCGACCCACCGGCTGCTCATGGATACCCCACGGATAAACCACGGACACTCCACGGGCGACCTATGGACATCCCACCGACATCCCATATGGTGCACATCGGCTGCACATGGGCCACTCGTGGGCTATCCGTGGGTTGCTCGTGGGCAGTCCATGGGGCAATCAGGAGATGTCTATTGGATGCCTATGGGTCGTTTGTGAGCCACAGGGGGGTTGTGCGTGGTCAGTCCATGGGTTATCCGTGCGGTGTCCAGGAGACGTGTATGGGGTGTCCGTGAGGCGTTCGCGGGCAGCCGATCGCGTGTTTCTGACTTTGGTTAGTTTTCATTGGCATTGTTTAGCGTATTTCGTGGTCTATCCATGCGCTTTCCATGAACAGCCCACGTGCGACCGACGGGCGGGCCATGGTCGCCCCACGGACACCCCGCGGACAACCCATGGGCGACCCACGGACAACCAACCGACACCCCATCGGGGATCCACCGACAACCCACAGACACCTCATAGACAACCCACTGATACCGCACGAGAACCCCATGGCCCCATGGGCGGGCGACCTATGGGGGCCCTGCGGACACGCTATAGGTACCCCATGGACACCTCGCGGATACCTCACGTGCGACCCATGGCCGCCCCACGAACACCCCACGGGCAACATATAGGCTATGCGTGGGCTACCCACGAGAGACTTATGTGCGGCCCATGCGAGACCTATGGGCGACCCATGGGCTTCCCACGAACAACCCACGGGCTACGCCCAGGTGACCCCAACCCACGGGCTACGCCCAGGTGACCCTTGGGCCACCCGTAGGCGGCCCATTAGGCGACCCATGGAGCCCCCGCGGACACCCCACGACAACGCATGGACACCCCTTCAGTACCCCACGTGCACCCCACGCACAGCCGATTGGCACCGAAAGGACACCCCATGGCCTGCTCACGGACACCACACGGATACCGTATTCGCAGCCCATGGACATCCCACGAACCCCGCGGGCGACACATGACCACACCACCGACACCCCATGGGGTTCAGGTGGGTCGCGCAAGGGACGCTCGTGAACTGATCTTGGGTTATCAGCGAGCGGCCGAGAGGACGCCGGTGGGACGTCCATGGGACGTCCATGGGTCGGTCATGGGACGTCCGTGCGCTGTTCGTGGGCAGTCCATGGGTAGTTTGTGCGGTATCGATGAAGCATGCATGGGGCGTCCGTGGGATGTCATTCGGTAGCTCATGGGGTGTCGGTGGGTGCATCCATGGAGCACCCATGGGATGTCCGTGGGGCGCCCATAGGTCGCCCTCCCATGAACTTTTCATGGGTTGTCCGTGGGTGCGCGTGGGGTGCCCGTGTGTTGTCCGTGAGCCCCCAATGGAGTGTCCGGGGGTTGTCGTTGGATTGCTCATAGGTTGCCCGTGAGGTTTTCTTGGACCGCCGGTGGGCCGCCGTGGGTTGGCTGTGGGGAGCCCCTGGGTAGACCATGAAATACACGAAACAGAACCGTAAAAAGTACTGTTCGACGCCCGATCGGCTGCTAACGGACACGACACCAGCACCCCACAACGCCTCACGGACGCCCCACCGACATATCATGGGCACCCCGCGTAGACCCCACGTACACCCCATGCACAACACATGGACAACCCACGGACAGGCTGGCCACGGACACCCCATGGGGTGAACATGGCCGCCAATGAGCCTCTCGTGGGTTGTCCGTGAGTTGTCGGTCGGCAGCCCATGGGGTGGCTGTGGGGTGTCCATGGGGCGCGCATAGAGTGTCCATGGGCAGCCCGTAGGGTGGCCGCGTGGTATCCTTGAGAGGTTCATGGGGTGCCCGTGGGGTGTCCATGGGGCACACTCGGGTTGTCCGTGGGAAGTCAGTGGGGTGTCCAAGGGTTCTGCGTGGGTGTACGTGAGATGCCCTTGGGGTTTCCATGCGGTGTCCGTGGAGTGTCCGTGGGGAAGTGTTGGGTGTCCATGGAATTAATGGGTCGCCCATGAGCCGCCCATGAGTCGCTCACAGGCTGCCCGTGGGTTGCCCGTGGGCAGCCCGTGGGTAGCCCGTGGGGTTTCTATGCGTCACTCATGGGCCGCACATATGTTTCCGGTGTGTAGCCCACGCATCGCCCCTTGTTTACCCGTGGGGTGTCCGTGGGGCGCCCATCGGCCGCCCACCCATGGGTTTCACATGTGCTGTCCATGGGGTGTCGCCACTGTGGTTTTCCGCAAGAATGCCTTGGGTAGACCATGGAATGCAAGAAACAATAACAATACATACATATTGCCGAGCCCCCAATCAGCTGGCCACTAACACCGCATGGGTGCGGCATGTAGGCATCCCACGAACATCGCATGCGCCCCATGGGCCACCCGACGGGCAACCCATGGGGTGACCACAGACAACACACCGGCGACTCACTGACCCATAGGTGCCCCATAGACGCCCAACGGTCGCCCCGTGGACTGCCCACGGACAACCCACAGGCGGTCCATGAGCGGCCCCTGTGGACCCGACGGACACCCCAAGGACACCCCATGGGCGCCTCATGGACATCTCACGGACAACGCACGAATGGTCAATAGACTATCTATGGGCCGCTCGTCGGTTGACCGTGGATTGTTCATCGACACGCCCATGGGGCACCCGCAAGTTGCTCATGGGACGGCCATGGATCGCTCGTGGGCCGCCGATGGATTGTCCACGGGCAACCCATGGGTTGTCCGTGGAATGTCCGTGGGGCGGCCATGAGAGATCCGTGGCGGGCCCATGGACAGCTCATGGGGTGTCCGTGGGCAACCCATGAGTTGTCCGTGTGGTGTCTATGGGTTGTGCGTGAGGTGTAAGCGGGATGCCCGTTTGTCCGTACAGTGTCCGTGAGGTGTCGTGGGGTGTCCATGGGGTCCATGGGTCGCCCTTGGGCCGCCCATGGATCGCCCATGGGTGTCTCGAGGGTTATCCGTGGGTTGTCCGTGGGCAGTCCATGGGGCGACCATGCGTCGCTCATCGACCGCGCATGTGATGTGCGTGGGTAGTCCATGCATAGCCCACCGTTTACCGATGGGGTGTCTGTGGGGCGATCATTGGTCGCCTATGAGGGTAGCCCCTTGTGATTGCCCATTGGGCATTCCGCTGTCACTCCATGGGCGTCACGTCGATAGCCCGCGGGTAGCCCATGACTCGTCGCCCATGGGCTTTCTGTCGTTAGCTCACGGGGTACGACAGGGTGTCCAAGATGCGCCTATTGGGTGTTCGTGGGGCGCCCGTGGGGCGCCCACCCATGTGCTTCTTATGGGTTGTCCGTGGGCTGTCCGTGATTTGTCCGTAACGCGTCCGTGGGTTACCCGTGGGTCCCCGGTGGGGTGTCCGTGGGTTGCTCGTGGTTTCCCCTTGGGTTGTCCGTGGGGCATCTGTGGGACGCGCATGGGTCGCCCGTCGGTCACTCCTATGGTTGTCCGTAGGAAGCCCAAGGGTAGACCGTGAAATACACGACACACCAATACCAAATATTGTCGGACCCCCGATCAGCTGGCCACGGAAACCTCATGGGCGCACTGTGGACACCAAGCGGACACCCCGTGGGCAGTCCACGGACGCCCCGTGCACTCTCCATGAACCACCCCACAGACAACCCATGGGGTGCCCACGAAAAAACCACCGGCGGCCTACGAGCGACCCATGGGTGCCCCATAAGACACCACACAGCCGCCCCATGGGCTGCCCACGGACAACTCACAACTAAGCCACGGGCGATTCATGGGCGATCCCGGCGGACCCCACGAACACCCCAAGGACACCACCTGGGCTGCCGGCAGACATCCCATGGCCACCCCATGGGCTGCCGGCAGACATCCCACGGACAACCCACGGGCGGCCCATGGACGACCCATGGGCCTCTCGTGGGTTAACCGTGGGTTGTATATCGGCAAGCCCATGGGGCGCCCGTGGGTTGCCCACGGGACGACCATGGATCGCTCTTGGGCCACCGGTGGTTTGTCCGTGGGCAGCCAATGAGTTGTCCGTGGGGTGTTCGTGGGGCGGCCATGGGGTGTCCGTGGTTTGTCCGTGGACAGCTCGTGGAATGTCCGTGGGGCACCCATGGGTTGCCCATTACGTGTCTGTGGAGTGTCCGTGGGGTGTCCGTGGGGTGTCCGTGGGGTATCCGTGGGGTGTCCGTGAGCTGTCCATGAGTCACCATGGGGTGTGGGTGGGGTGCCCGTGGGTTGTCCGTGGGTTGTCCGTGGGAAGCCCACGGGTAGACTATGAAATCCCTATGAAATCCACTAAAACATGCCCGCACGAAAGTCAAATATTGAGGATTGTCGAGGCTATGACTCCGGCCCACTCGCTGTGGCTCGAACTGGGGCTGAAGCTATGACTGAGGCTGAGGCTAGGGCCGGGGATGGGGATGGGGCTGGAGTCGGAGCTGGAGCTGGAGCTGAGGGCGGGCTGATACTTGCGCTGGCGGGGGCTGGCGTAACAACTGCAGCTAGTGTGCTGGGGTCAAAGCTTGAGAAATACGCGGGTTAGTTGTGAGGGGCTTGAGCTACAGCGGGGGGGCAGGCTACAGCTGGGGTTCGGGAGTGGGCTGAGGCTTGTGGAACGATGCGCAATATCTGACTCTGACGTGTCCATGGCAGTCCCACAGTAGTGTTACGAGCGCTCATAGACATTCATGGGCTTTGATGCGACTGTCAAGGCAGTCCCCATACCAATCCTCATGCTCCCATGCCCGCATGGCAGCCTTCATGAAAGCCGCCACGAAAACTACCAAGAAATCTGCCATGAAACCAGCATGAAAGCCCGTGACAGCGCACGAAGGCGCACTAAGACGTATAGGGTGCCATGGGTTGCCATGAAAGCCAGTTCAAGTGCCATGGAGCTTTCATAGAAGTTTTACGAAAGCCCATAAACGTGTCATGGCAGTCCCACGGAAGTGCAGTGCGGTTTTGCGCACTGTCATGAGCTGCCAGGAAGTGCTATGGAGTGCCATGGAAGTTTTCATGATATTCGCCGGGGCTGTGGTCGGTTATCGGGCTGCTGCTAGCTAGGACTGGACATGTGGAGGTGGAACTACAACTGGAGCTTGGGCTAAGACTTGTGGGCTCAAGCTGAGGCTAATGCAGGGACCGGAGCTGGGGTGTGAGCTGGTGTTTAGACTGGGACTACGTACGGGGTTGCAGCGGGGGGGGCTGAAGCTGAGATTGGGGCCGGGGCAGGGGCTGTTGCTGAGGCTGGGGCTACATATACGAGTAATGGACTGGAGCCAGGGCTCGTGCTAGGGTTTGGTCTACAACTTGGGCTAAGGCGGGGACTGGAGCTATACCATGAGTTAGGGCTGGGGCTTGGGCTCTGATGCTCGCTGGGACTACAGCTTAGGCCGAGGCTTCATCTGGGATTACGATGAAGCCGGAGCTCGGACTTCGGCTGGGGCGGCAGTGCGTGGAGTTGAGACTGGGACTACAGGTGAAGTATACCAGGTGCCAGGTGACAAGATTTCCCTGGCCGGCGTCTTATTGTCGGCAGATCACAAGGCGACGGTGGGTGTTACCGATGGCTCGTTTCCTTGTTTTCATTAAAACCCGTTTTGAATAACACTTGGCTAGCATTCCTCGCGCCAACTAGCTGGTAGGGGTGCCATGACAGTCGGTGGCAGGGATTGAGTTGCTATGCATATGGGTTCAAGGGACTCAGTGGGTTCCGACGCTTACTTGACGTAGAGATGTTCCAATGCAGAGACACACATTCGCACACCATCGCCCCAGCACTGCGCTTCGCAGCGACCGCACACGTGTCAAACCAGACAGGGAGACAGCCAGAAAGCTAGAAGGGCAGACAGACACATCACGCAAGGCCATCAACTAAGGCATCGGGACTATATACCGGTGAGGAAAAAATGTTTGGGAATGGCCCCCACGAACAGGTGGTGATGCGTGGAGCCGAGTACGCAACAGGCGCGTGCTGGTAAAATGCGACCTACGGTTCTACCGGTACCCACACACATGACATAGGGAACAGGTACGTAGTGTACAAGCCCAACCTGAACTTCGACCGCCACGTTCCTCGCTTAACTCTAACAGGCCGTAACTTTCCATCACGGGAGCGGGGCACCACTGTCATAGTAAATATGTTGCCCGTGTGTTCCGAGGACGTGAAGCGTTTTGTAAGCGCCAAAACGTTGACACTGAGCCAGTGCTTGCTGACGTGTGCATAGCGCTTGCACCTTTATCATATGGTGCGTTAACAATGTCATGGTACAATGGAACAATGTGACAGGTTCCAGTATGTCCGACATCCTGAGGGCATTGTGGCGACTGAGCCCTTGAGCAGGCATCATATAGAGCGCTCGGGGACTCGGATGTTGCCAACACCTGACCGCCGCTCTCTATAAGCTGAGTATAGGGGAGTTTTGGGTCTTCAGGGGGTTTCCTCGGTGTGCAGTCTCGAGCTCGACGTTGTGAAGAATACGGAAGGTGTTTGTCCACCCCTGTCACTCCCATGAATCGCCTCGACTAATACCGGTTGCGACTGATTACCTTGTCGGAAACTAAGTTGTATAAGGGGGAGGGTTCCTCGAACCGTGGAGCAGCTCACGAGTTGATCTAGAATGCTAGTAGTGCACTACAAATAGGGCTCAATGAAATTGTGGTACGATGCTGATCTGTGGAGGTGAAGTTTAGTTTGTCCAAATACAATATAAAAAGCATTGCTTGTACATCAGGCGTACATTTCATGTTTTCGCGTAGTTTGTTTGCATAAAATCGACGATAGAACCGACATCCACGCTCGGGTTCGATGCCCCCACTTTGATGGGGTAAGCCGGTGTCAGAGTGGGCACTGGTTTGTATGGGCGAGGTTATCGCCGCATGCAGCCTCCGAGGAAGAGCGTCCGAGAGCGGTGGGCATAGGTCTTACGTAACTTTCGCGAACCAGCATCGAACATTTCCTGTTGACACTAAATAGAGAATGGACACCAGAAAGCAAACGAGGGAGAGAGAAACACAAACGGAGCGAGCGAGCGAGAGAACGAATAAGGAGATATCGAGAGATGAAGTAAACTTTAGGAAGAGAGAGCAGGGGCTGGGGGGGTGGGGGCTTGCATAAAGCCAGACAAAAAGCCCCGGTCGCTGACCGGGAGTCGCGAGAATAGCTGCATCGTCGCTACCGGTCCATCGGCAGCAGCACTATTATTGTATTTCATTTCCCTTCGACGGTGTACGGTGAACAATTCAGTCGTAGAGAAAAAATTGACAAAACCAACAGCGCGAACTACGCTACTCTCAATTGTTTTGAGGTGTGCGTGTGGATGAAATCTCCAGGCATCGACCACCCGCACAGTGCAGATACATACGTCACACTACGACGCTGTAAACGTGGCGTATGCTCCTTGCCGGCTTCACGTTTGCAAGCGCTTATGCCTCTCCTGGTGTCCGTGACATTTTCCGGGGGCCTTTACTCGTGTCGATATACCGAAATAATTGTGTCGGCGCGCCGTAGTGTGGAGACATACAAATGAAAAACAGTACTCTAAAGCGTAGCAAACCTGAATATATATATATTGTACCCCTCTCCCAGAAAACGCGTGCAGAAACGGTGGCCGGCGGAAATGAAACCCTTGCCCTGTGCTTGACGAAATAATTGCGCCGCGCCAACGTTGCTGTCCCAGATGCCATCGCCTAAAGCGTTCTCAAACGACCCTGGACCTAAATGCCTACTACAGGGATACTGCTGTATACTATACTGTAACCGTTTTACTTGGCTGGACAATAATTAACACCGATACACACACTCCTCAAGACCGACCTTGTAGAACTACGAGGGGTTTCTGGACCACGATTGCATTTTTCTTCGTAAGGTCCCAGTTCAAATATTGGCGCAACTCATCAGTTTTCTCCGGAGGAGGGTCTTGTTCGTCAGAACTGGGGGCAAAACAAAAAAAAAACGAGTTTTGCTGTTTTTTGTTAGTAACCAACATGTCCCGGGTACTGGCAACATGAATAAACAGTCAAACTACGTATGTAAGATTTTGGAGACATGGAAAACTGCCCCACAAGCTCTCAGAAAACTTGGGGGGGAACCACGATTGTACTTTTCTTCGTAAGGTCCCAGTTCAAATATTGGCGCGACTCATCAGTTTTCTCCGGAGGATGGTCTTGTTCGTCAGAACTGGGGCAAAACAAAAAAACGATGTTTGCTGTTTTTTTTGTTGGTAACCAACATGTCCCAGGTACTGGCAACAACTAAACCGTCAAACTTCGATTGTGGATACATACATGGAAAGCTGCCCCAGAAGCTTTCAGAAAACTTGGGGGGCATCTTGACTGAGGAGTCTCTCGGTCCGTGTTTTGTTTTCTATCCCGCAGAGCAAAACACGTATGCCTGCCTTAACACTCAGTTTCTGGAGCCCAAACTGTTTTCGAATAATAGCTGGATAGCTGGTCGTACGAGGTATACCATCAACTTAGCCTGGGACATATAGAGCAAAGCACAACAACAAATAATGTGGAAAGCAGCCCAACAACGAAAACAAGCCGTACTTAGTATATGCGTGGCAGGGAATCTCACATACTCTGACTGCTCATAGAATATGTAGGAACGGTCGCCACTACTACTGCTATGTAGCTGCGTACTACTGTCACTGCTGTGTACTACAACCGTACAGGTAATAGCTGAGAAGCCCAGCTGTTACTATTGTACGAAGTATACCAGTACCTGGTATATATTTTATGTATATTTAAAGTCAAAAATACACCCAAGCTGTGGATTTTGTTTTTGTCGAATCTAGTATTTGGAGCTGCGTGTGGTACACAACAGTACTTCGATCGCGGGCGCTGCGAGGCTTATCTATAGTTTATTGGACCTCGTGAAGGACAGATATATGCCACTGCTATATTATTGCTAGCAGTGTTGCTTATCAGGAAATACATTCGATTCCTATCCGATACAGGCCTAAAACCCCGTTGTCCGATAAGCAATCCGATATTTATCGGATCGGATCGGATCGCTAAAAATCTCGATTCCGATACGATAAGCGATAAGCGAGGCGGAGATACGGAAATGCAGGTACTAAGTAATGGTGCTGCCGACCAAGAACGTAGTTTTTCTTCTTCTGACCCCTCACGTCTTTTGTTCGCGTTTGTACCCTGCCAACACGGGGAGATCAACACGGGTGGTGGGGGGGGGGTGTACTTCATTGTCATGCATGGCCGTAGTCGTATGACCATAGACCCTCGCATCCCTACAATGCCGGGACGGAGCATGTCGGGTTTTCACCGACCAGGAAGACATCGCTAGCACCAAGCGCGAAGCGCCGTGAGGTGTTGGGCGAGTCGCATGAAGGGTGAGCTGCATCCTTCTAAGAACCGCTGGGGGGGGGGGGGGGGGGGGATAGAGCGCGCCCGCTAGAAGTAAGGCATTGTTATCGTATATTGGGAAGGTTAATCATTCGATAAGATTACCGATACGATTTCCGATTTATCGGAAATTCCGGTGCTGTTTTACGTATATAGTACCACTGCTTCTACTACTACGTGCTTGTGAGGGTATTACCTGCTGAGCTATAGGGGTAAAAGATCGATCAATTACCCAGCCCAGGGTAATCCTTATAACACTCTCCCCCCCTCTGAACGGCGGGATATTTGGGACGTCGGTACCGTATACGGCCGTACGTTGACCTACCCGCTTCGTTTCAATACCTGGGGAACCAGGGAGACGTGTTATTTGGGGACGCACGCGCAAGCGTTTCTGAAAAAAGAAACGTTCGAAGTGAGATTCGAACCCGTGTCCTCGACGACGTCAAATGTGAGGGTATTACCTGCTGAGCTATAGGGGTAAAAGATCGATCGATTACCCAGCCCAGGGTAATCCTTATAACACTCTCCCCCCCTCTGAACGGCGGGATATTCGAGACGTCGCTACCGTATACGGCCGTACGTGACCTACCCGCTTCGTTTCAATACCTGGGGAACCAGGGAGACGTGTTTTTTAGGGACGCACGCGCAAGCGTTTCTATAAAAGAAAACGTTCGAAGTGAGATTCGAACCCGTGTCCTCGACGACGACGCCAAATGTGAGGGTATTACCTGCTGAGCTATAGGGGTAAAAGATCGATCGATTACCCAGCCCAGGGTAATCCTTATAACACTCTCCCCCCCTCTGAACGGTCTTTTAGGGTGAACTTTATTATCATCCATTGACCATCGTGAAGGTCATCAACGAGGTCATCAAAGGCCTGGAACGCGTTGCCGCATACTACTGCTGTGTGACCAAATCATATGTGTATTGACGGCATTTTACTCTCATGACTGCCCGCATGTACGTATATGGGGAAATTACGTGACGGATATAATGTGTCAGCTATAAAGTGAGATGAAAACCTAATGTCTCGGGTTTTTGTGAACGAAATGTCGTACATAGTATGTATAATGGTGGCTTACTTTTGAAAAATAGGTTTACTTCTTATTTGACATTTGTTTTCGAAAATGCGAAGCATCCAACATCTCGGGCGGTTGGACGGTCAGACTGGGTCAGATTATCATTTAAATTGTAAAGACACGATGATAGAACAGCAGGGTGAAATATAACTGTCAACTTATTATATAGGGCAACTGCCAAAATCAGGTATACCTGATCCATTTGAGCCAAAATCAGGTATATACGAAAACCAAGTAAAAAACGCACGCCACGAACGGTGTTTTTCAGGACTTTTTAGCTGTGAGAAATAATCAAACATACTTTTGAATTTGCGCCCTGAACAGCAAAATGATAGCGAATGTGTGTGTGTCCTCTAAACTCTTGATAAATGTTGAATGTTATTTTCAGTACGGGTATTAATATCTGTCGTATGCTTTCATTGATTTCGTATCACACTCACTCCTACGACGTGTATTTCCGTATTCTTGCACCAGGTATGTGTGTATATAGTCGTAGCCACATTGATTGATAGCATACGAACAAAACATCGAGTTAATTTGAGACTGAACTGCTCGCTTTCCGTACCGTGTCAGCAAGCAGCAGTACGTAATTTAATGGTATATTACATATTACAACAACAGGTCCATCGTGCTGTATGCGCGCGTATGATACGTTCTGTAGTCATTGTAGCGGGTCGTATGTACGTAGAGTGTGGTGATGTCTTCGTGTCGGGCGTATAGAAGACAGTGTTAGGCCCTGACCCATTTGGTGGGCATAGCGATTGACATAATTTGCTCTATGTGTACCATAAGCAAAGCCATAGGCTGGAGTGGGCACGTGCCATTAGGATTGTGGGCACAGGGGGTGGCAAAACAAGAGAAAATAGGCCATAGGCAGCTTATGCCACCCCTTTTTTTGGCGTTGGGTTCGTTGAAAGCCCGGGCTAGGTGCCCAGCCGGCATCGGGAACTTCGCCGAATACTTAAACAGCATCAAATCGGTTGACTTATATGCATACGATTCAGCATTTCAGCAGTTGGTTTATGTTCACACACCCCGCTTATGTGTTTAAATACACCCTAAAACACAAAGAAGTCTTAAACGCATTCCGTATACCCACACTGTGGAAAAATGGCCAAACCCTGGAGCCATAGTTCGCTCTTTTGCGCAAAACCGACCAATACCTCGTGAACGCCCACCAAAAAGATGGCTTATGGCTACCAAAACCTAAGCCAAAACTGTCGAAAAATGGCCAAGCCCTGGTGCCATAGTTGGCTTGTTTGGACTCGTGCCATTCCGAAAAAGTGGGCACGAAAGAAAAATAAAAAACACCAAATGGGTCAGGGCCTAGACAGTGTACGTATGGCCTCTGATTGGCTCAAAATTCTCCAAAATCAGTTGAAAGCTAAACAAAGTAGACAAATCCAGGTGTACCTGACCATTTCATGCCAAAAACAGGTACAATGTGAGGTTGGCCAATGAGAAGTGTCCTAGCGTGTGATTTGTACTTGGTTTTAGTGTAGTCCTGTTTTTGGCACCAAAGTGACCAGGTGTACCTGATTTTGGCTAAAGCCCTATTATATATTATGTTGTATGGTTGCCTTTTTCCTTCTTCGCTCGAAACACCTCCACGCGGTTTTCACAAAGATGTGGAGGCTTTATTGGGAATAGGGGATAGGGGTCATATATAATATAGTGTCGGCTCTGGGAAACTTCGTGACGGACCGGCGTCACGGTCATATTGATGTGACGCGCGTGACGTATATGACCGCGACATCAGACATGTTTGGCTGCTGCTGTTGAGTTTTGAACTTTGTATATATATACTCGTACGTACCTGGTAGTTTGTACTGATTCGGTTACCGGTAGTGACTTCAGATAAAAAAAATGGGGAAATTATCATATTGACTGCTGATTGCTATATACAAAGAGTATGAAAATGAAAGGGTCAGCGGTTACGAGATACGAGGAGTCACGAGTTTCATTTTTGCAATATTAAAGAAGCTAAATAACCATGAGAACCATGCCATGGGCGTGTCCTCCGCGAATTTATGTTTTTGACGTTTTTGTTGTTTTGGAACAATTAATGTTTATTTTCACGTATGTTCACAACACCAGCAGCACCAGCAACACGCCGGCACAGCAGCAAGCTAGATTCCATTGGAAATATAGACCAGGGGTACCAGAGGGGAAGCAAGGCACGCACCACCACCACCACCACCACCACCACCACCACCACCACCCACAACACACTCCCGCCCTCTTACACCGAAGCGTGCTGCCTGTAGTCATCATGCCGATCTCTAAGACGTTCATCGACCCTCCCAGGCTGACGAAGTTTGTTGCGGTCATCCTCTTCATCGTAGACATATTTGCGCCAGGTGAGAGGGTATATAGTATATAGCCTCGACTCGTATGAGTAGGGTATACAAGCTATTAATAGCAGACCAGGTGTGTATGCATAGTCTTACCACAATGCCTGTAATGATCTTGACAATGTGAGCTGTCTATGATGTTGTGATACAACAATGGAAGAAGTACGCGTATAGTAGTATAGTAATGGCCCCTCTATACTGCTGTGGTGCCGGTATGCGCCAACCAACAATACCGGCACTACAGAATATACAGTAGAGGCAACCGGCACTACTCACCTCGCTGCCACACTGCTTGCTCCCATCTGTGCAAAGTGACAAGCGATTTCACAGGCACTATATTATAATAATAGTATATTATAATAGTGGGCAGCCGGCACTATTAATAGTCGACCAGCACTACAGAGATAGAGGGGCCACAACTACTTTTTTGTTGTTGCAGTACAGTACAGGACATTAAATAAAGAAACAGATTAATAAGCAAGTCAGGGTGTGAAATTTAGACGAAAATAAGAAATTGTGGAGTCGTTCTCTTGAAATTAGTGTAGAAAGCACCCTCTCTCAAATAAGAAATCCACAGCCTGGACCATATTTCATGTTTCTTAATAGGTGTCCTGTACTCTAGTATTAATAGTGTAATACCTGGTAGTCGCGTACGTAGTCGTGTGCGTGTATCACAATTCGACGAGAGTCGACGAGGGAAGAAAAGGCTGAAATACTCTCGCGATAAAAATGCAAGGCACGTACCGTAGTGGGGAGGGAGGAGAAGCGCCTACTTCGTGACCCCGGATCTGAGTTACGACTAAAGAGGGAGAAAGAACAGAAGGGCGAAGATAATAAAAAGGATGAACAAAAACTCAAAAAATGAAATGAATTAAATCATGGATCCATTGGGTCGTGACGGGCGAGACCGTGTTATCAATGATTATTGCCTTATTGTGGGGTACCGACTATAATATACTATACGAAGTATACTGCTGTTGTAGTCTATATATATTAAAAAAAATTCAAAAAAACAACAGCTGTGAGCTCGAGGATTTCGTAGAAGCTCATCTTTGCTAGCTGAGTGTAATACTTCGATCGCGCGTACTTACGGACTTTATATATCCTCATGTAGGATGTACATCCCGTATGAGGGGGACACAATCTGAGGCTGTAGAATTCAGGAAGTATGTGTCTATTTGTGGGGGGAGAAATAATTAAAATTAAATTAAAATTAAAATTAAACTTAAACAGTCTGAAATAAACGTACCAGGTATGCTATAGTGTGGGTCTACTATTTGTAGCTATATTGCTTTTGAAACCATACATACCCGGTTATATATACTACGTAGTAAATCGAAAATATATCGTCCACTCGTGTACCGTGAGCACATCTATGAGTTGTGATCCTTTACTGTGGTATTAATAGTCCGTAACGGGGTATGTCTACAACAAACACTGCCTGTCTGTATGTGCTTACATACTATTAATCAGTTTTTTCTGCCATACAAGTCCAGTGCGCATGCATGTACACATCATTTTTTCCGGGTTTTCACTGGGTGTGTCTGTACCGTTGCCAACCTGGTTTATGTTTTGTACCTGGTATGCTGGTATGTATTATGCAGTGTCGCTGTCGCTGTTTTGCTTGGCTGGGTTGGTTGGCCGAGAGGCTCACGCAGCAAGCGCACTTGGGGATCCGTTGAGACGCACGCGGACGGGCACACATAAGGGCGGGTCGATCGGTCCCATTGTTCTATCTACTACGTATCTACTATCTCCCACTCTGACCCGGAATATAAGGACCTTGTGTATATCAACATTGAATTGAAATGGTCCTTATATTTCGGATCATAGTGGTATTATTCTAGGTACGAAGTATTGTTCGCGTTGTTTGTTGTTTTGTGTTCCATGTGCGTGCGTACGTACCCCCCCCACCCTCTCGCACTTCGTACATGCCATCCCATACATACGTATCACACATACGTACGAGAAAAATAGTAACGGTTCGATCTGGTTCGATTGTAAAAATAGAGCAAAGAAAGGAAAGGTATCATACGTATGTATGTAGTTTTATGAGAAAGGGGGCAGAGGGCAGAGAATCCTGCCAATCCAAATTTCGTTTTCAAGTTCACCGATCGATGCCGCAGCACAACGAACGCGGGCGCTGCTTGCCCCCCACTACACCAATGATATATAACTACTTCGTATGTGCATACTGTTGTACCTGGTAGTAATAATGGTGGTGAGTTGCTGGGAGGGTTAAATGTGATCCCTGCTGGCATGAAGGCCTATTACTGCAGACTCGATACTCGGTACGTAGGTTCAACAAACAAAAAGAAAGGTAAGAGGTTATTTATGCTTTCAATTTGTACAAGATAACAACGACATACAAAACACATCCTACTACTGTACGGCCTACTACAACGACTACTTCGGCATACGACGAGCCTACGGCTTACATTCTGTTTTATATTTACAGATATTTATAAAATTAAAAACCAAGAAGAGCTGTAAGTCGAAACCTATCAAGTAGATTTGTGTAATTTTATCATGTCGCTGGGAGAGCGCGAGAAGGGCATGAGCTACGTACTCATAATATTTGTATACGTACGTATGTTCGAGCGAAACTCGATGAGAATCGACGAGCAACAACGGGAATGCTGAATGAACCCGTATGAATGCGCGACAAAAATGAAGGCAACTATAGGGCGGGGGGGGGAAGGGAAGAAACCTCCTTCCTATAGTATTACGGGGTGGGCTAATGTAGTAAATAGGACCTACGGTACACACTAAAACCTATATATTTACTTAGTTTTACTAACAACATTTGGTCCTATTTATTATGTATGGTCCCCGATATTCTTCTCCCTCATTCGCTAAATTAATTAAGTATACCCCCCCATACCACGAACAACCTACCTAAACATTGTATTGTATTTATATATATAATATATATATATTATATCAGAATACCTGTGACCACGGCTTGTCTAGAAGTCCGTTGAGTGTAAATGTCCTTGCGAATTGAGCTGGAAAGTGATAACGTGGCGTTACACAGATTCAAATGAAACACTCTGACTGACTGCTTCGTGGGTCTATTGCTGGGCGCTTGTGACAGCAGTATAGGGGTAGTATCGACACAGCGCCGTTGAGGGTCACTCCTTCGAGCGACGACAACCCCCCAGGCGGCATGTTTTGTGTATTCGTGGCAGGGAAGATAACCTGCAATAAGTGGTACCTGGTATATAGATATTCGTATAATGATGTAGACATTTCAGCCAGCAGCTCTCTCCCACGCCATCGAAAATCTTGTGACAGCAGTATAGGGGTAGTAGCGACACAGCGCCGTTGAGGGTCACTCCTTCGAGCGACGACAACCCCCCAGGCGGCATGTTTTGTGTATTCGTGACAGGGAAGATAACCTGCAATGGTACCTGGTATCTAGATATTCGTATAATGATGTAGACATTTCAACCAGTAGCTCTCTCCCACGCCATCGAAAATCATGAAAACAGCTTTGATAGTTACGGAGGTGCACGTAGACGAGAGCTTCTTTTTTGTTTTTTTTTAATCCTCCACGGAGGGGATTAGTAAAAATGTAAATTTAAAGCTTAATCTTTAATCTCACACCACACTCACTTCTAAATAAGTGTCGTGTGCGTGCGTACGCGGAGCAAGCGAGGGTAATAAATGGTCAGGTATTTATATTAGGCAACAAAAGGAAATATTATAATTACTACTACTACTACTATTAATACTGTAGCATTGTACTGGTAGTATTAGACGCCTACATCGTACCAGGTACTGTACATGCATATTCCCCTTACTGTTTTAACCAGCCTACGCCATTATTGTTTGTCTTCTTTCTGTGGCGGTTTTACATGTACGTAAATTAAAGAGCGTTGAGTAGGCACAGAGGGCTGCGGTCGTTTTTCAGCGCTCGACGTTTCCAGAACGTGAAGGTTTTGCCAATACCGAACAAGGAGGCGTTTTCGGAAATATCTGGTCGACTTTAGAACCCTCAAGTTATAAGGGTTTACCATGGGTTTGCTCATCGATCGATTGTTTACCCCTACAGATATGCTCGTAGCTCAAGTACAGTAAGTACAGGACCCCTAATAAGAAAACAGGAAATCTGGTCGAGGCTGGATTTCTTATTTGAGAGAGGGTGCTTTCTACACTAATTTCAAGATAACGACTCCTGAATTTCTTGTTTTCCTCTAAATATCAGCCTGGATGTATTATTAATATTAGCCTTTTTTTATCAGGTGTCCTGTACTGTGGGTTAACGCCTTCACAGTTGGCGTCGTAGGCAGGACTCGAGCCTGCGCTTGAAAGCACACTATTAATACTGTAATGGGGGTTTTTTCTGTCGAGAAAACGAGCGCTGCTGACAACCGAACGCATACCTCTGCTCTGTGCGAACTCATGCAGCACTATTTGCCGCAATCGCTGCCGCATACGGTACCTGGTAGTGCATAGTGCATAGTGCATACCAGGTACATACAGTACTAACTGTCATCGTCGAAAACCAGGTAAAAAAGGCGTGACAATCAAAAACAACCACTGCCAGCACAAAAGTCGGGTAACGTTCGATACGCAGTTGCATTTGCCAGTGGCCAGTTCGTGGCAATTGTCAACATGTCCAGGACGTACGTATGCTATAATAAATAATATCTCTATAAAAACCACACACCTCGTGTCAATAGCACGCGCGATCGAAGTATCACACACAGCTTGCAAAGATGAGTGTCGAGGATTTCCTCGGTCTCACGCCGCTCAGCTGGTGGGTTTTTTTTCCATGTTCAAATACGTGCCTATGATATGTACCTGGTACGTACATGCCTACCTGGTATAAACATGCCCGGAATGTATTCGTATCGTATGTGCGTGGGTCGCTCGAGGGCGGGACGGAGAGTCCGGCCGAGTTCGGTTCAAAGTTCGAATTATCCTCTCATGTTTGCTTTTATTGGGCATCTCTTATGTCTTCGTCTCTGCACTACAATGAAAGTATCGGATTGAAATCGGATGAGGGCATCTCTTCGCCTGCACTACAGTGAACGTATCAGATTGAAATTGGATGGCGGCATCTCATTGCCAGCACTGCGATGAACGTATCGGGTTGAAATTGGGTGACGACGTCTCTTTGCCAGCGCTACAATGGAAGTATCGAATTCAAATCCAACGAGGGCATCTCTTTGCCAGCGCTACAATGGAAGTATCGGATTCAAATCCAACGAGGGCATCCCTTTGCCAGCGCTACAATGAAAGTATCGGACGGAAATTGGATGATGAATGGGTTGGTCTAACAGCCACGGCTAGGGGCTCCACCCAAGGGTATACACTATTATAAGAAGTAGTACTATACACCCGCGTTGATTTTCAATTAATAGCGAGGACGATTTTGGAGCCAGTTCGACTTTGACATCGACCTGGCGCGGGTATATTTGGAAATTTTCGGGGCGGGGGGAACTATGTATCTATCTGTGCCTCCGCGCGGAAAAAAACACGTTTTCCGCGACCATTGAGCGCACACAGCGCCGATCTAGACCGCACAGGTGTCGTAGGAGGTCTCTAAGCTCACCAGATCTACTCCAGTCGATTGGGCGGAAACACCAATCCGATTCGGTGGGCGGTATGATATCGCCGCGAGGAAACGAATCACTGACAGCATTGCATCTACACCCCTGAACTCGGCAGGAGCCCGGGGCCACCATCGCTGCACCCTCGGCTCGGTATCGATGGAGACTCAGACCAATACAACGAGAGAAGCCGAGTGATAGTCTATGCGTCATAGTTTTGTTTACGTTCCCAACTATCTACGTCGGTTACATGTTACGGTTCAAATCAGTCCGTGCAGCGTAGATGATTCATAGCAGTAACAGACCCGCTGGATTTTGCAAGAGGATGGTCCCCAGACGTCAGAGGGAGCTGTGATTGAGTGCCAGGGTTTAGGGTCAGATGGGATGGGGGGGGGTCACAGCTAGCTTGGATGCAGCGGTTCGGAGGTTTTTTAACTAGCTCAAACATGGCCACACCCCGATCGTCAGCACACGTCGCGGGTACTGCGATCATCACAGTGGATCCACGGATCTATACAGATTAGTTATTTAGCGGCAGTGACGAGGTGTGGCCTTTTGACATTTCCCTTGTTTTGCACGTGTCCTTGTCGAATCTCTGGAACCATTACTTCTTGGAGATTCGTGTGTGGGCCCGCCATCAAATGCTCAGACAACATCGAGCAGAAACGGTGGAACCAAAACGCGCGAACGCCTAGAGAGGTGGTTCCAGAGTTTCAGCAAGGGTGTGGACAGAAAGGAGAGGCCCCATCCCCCCCCCCCCCCCAGTAGAAAACAATATCTGTAAAAACACTGCTAAACTGCAGTAGTATCGGAGAGCCTATGCCGTGGAGCACAGCAGTATAGAGTCATCCTACACGGTTGGGGTGCCACGTTTTCGGCTCAATGTTGTTTCCGACTGGTTGAGCTCCGCAAGCGAGTAACTGCCGGTGGGGGTACGTATGATCATTTTATTGGTACCACCACACTTGTTCTACAAGAGCACGATTCGCTTTTTCTCTTCTTTTTTACACTTTTTCTCTTTCAGGCACCTGGGTTTCTAGCAGGGTAGGTCTTGCCTGTCGCATATGGCATTGCATTGTCTGCTCTGCTTGCTGCGCTGCAGCGTAGTATCTCTGTGTCGTAGTTTTGTGGTGTAGTATCTCTGTGTCGTAGTTTTGTGGCCACAGAACTGGTACCTCTCTAGGATGAAGAATCAGCACGGACACTGGGTGTGCTGGATGTAGACGGGTAGAAAGGAAGGTTTAATGTGAAGAACACACACACGATAAATAGCGCGTTGACATGTTGGTTCGGCTTCGCGAGCACATTTCTTCGAAGTAATTTTTCGGGGGATATGAGATGATGGCTCCACAGGTGGCCGGGTCCCCCCCCCCCTTGTACGATGTGGGCCTAAAAACGCTTGCGTCGAGGCATTCAAGAAATTAGCGCACCGTTAGGCGTACCGGATTGAGAGGTTGTACAGCGTGTGGTTGTTTACTACTGTATATCGCTCAATGTCTCGATGGGGGATTATACACGCCCACAATGTGCAGGGTGGGGGGGAGGGGGGGGGAGTCCCGGCCATCTGTGACACACAACGGAGGGTACAGAAGTGGCAGTTAATTGTTCTCCGCTGCCCGAGAACATTGGGCGGGCAATTACAGGTGGAAGCAGACGCCCCGGCAGACTCGTTCTCATCGTGGGAGGCGGGATTGGTGGGGGCCGACCCTCGTATTGGCACCGCGTGTGGTGATTGGTGCTACGTTGGAGGGGTGGCGTTTACGGTCGGTTATTTTTAGCCGCCCAAAGCCACTCGACCGCGTGACTACTGTACGTACCTCGCTTCTTATCCGGCTTAAGCTGCTTACAAGTTTGTTTGGGGAGTTTTCGCGATGCATATGTGCACCACCATGGGGGTGTTGGTTCCTCTGCTCCAGCAAAAATACGTGTTCGTTCGTATGTGAACATTTTGAGTAAGAGGTGCAGAGCCACTCGGCCCAGCGGCGGGAAAGACAGCAGTGGAAATAATGGCATCAGACCCCCCCCCCCTACCGTACCGTACCACCAGTCGCGTGTGTGTAGTGACTATGTACTGACTGCAGTGGTAACTATCGAACGATAATCGAGTGCAATACGATACCGACAAACAAACAAAAAAACAAATCTCACGACCATTTTCGATTTTGTTTCATGTTTTACATATATATATACAGTAGAGGCTTTTGTTCAGTGTCAGTATAAAAGCGCGGGGATGCCAGGGGGTGGAGGGAGAAAAAACACGTTTGATGCGATATATCGAACACGTTTCGATGCGATATCCAACGCTAGCAGGGACGCACGAACGGAACGTGTTTCTGCAGGACGGAGCCGCTTCGGGGCAGCCGACATGATACACGCTTCATAGTGACACAACACCACTACTATAGTAGGGAATTTTGTTGACAAAGACTACCATCAATAGCAAGCCACTTTGAAGCAAAAGCGGATACGACCCGCCCCTTCGTTAGTAATGCCCTCGGTGATGTCAAAGGAGCAGCGCGGCACGGACACCTACCTGACGCCAGCTGCGATAAAGAGGCGTAGCAATTTTGACCGAATTATTTCCGACTGGCGGAACTCCTCGAGTGGGCAACTACCCGATATTTTTACCGGTTGTGTTGGGACCATAGTTTTCGTTAGCACCCTGTTCAATATTAGGTTAAGTCTACCTGTACACATTTTCTCGAAAGGCAGTTTTGGGCGGGGTATGGAGCCGCTCAAGCGGGGATCCCCAGAAAATGTTGGTGCTACCTATGGTCGTCCGGGGATATCCGGGCCACATCCCCGGATTTCCCAGCTGTCAGTTGTTCACACTCTCTCTAAAGGGGACTCTCTTGTCTCTCACTGGGCTCTGCCCAGATTTGGGTTGTTCCTTCTTCAGGGTATAAGGCAATTCGCGAATTTTAACTCGTGTCAACGAGGGTGGTCATCTCATTCAGGTGGTATGGCTGTTAGCTGCTGTAGATCATCACCTACAGCTGTCAGTTGTTCACACATACCTCTATCGCAGCATACGCCACGCTGCCTCTTGGGTTTCACTATAATAGGGCGTTTACCGAGGGATGGATCATAGTCGGGTGCATCAACTAGGGACATCGTTCTGCAAACGATTTTCGCTCTCGTGTGCCCACACGGCGTGTGCTATACTCCGAGCAAACCCCTAACTAATTCCGCTTTCCACTCGAAACGTAGCTCGGCACTACACAGTACCAATACGTATGATAGCCTACATCGATCGATGACTCCCATTGATTGGACAAAAACAAATCTGGAGTTCACACCGCGAACGAGCATGACCGGTCGACATGGAGTAGGGGCTGGCGGCGGCACAGCCGAGGCAATCCTCACAGCCGTGCTCGCTCGTATATATTATACATCTTGCATGTGCGGGCGCAACGTTTCGTCAGCGAAAACAAAGTTGGGTTCACTGAGGAGCGCCTTATGTATGATGCATGATGGATGCTATACCTTAAGGTTTGGGGTTCACCATATTATTTTTCGAGGCTCCTCGCCTGAAGATCTCTCTATAACTCCACCCAGAACCAGCTTTCAACTTGTAACCCCAGACTCGTCCCACGGTAAGGGTTTTGCACTTGAGCTTTCAAGTGCGCATCTACCACCGGTTAGCATGACAACTTGACGAGTATATCTACGAACTACAGTAGTTGTTCCATACTGTAATACCGCATAGAAAGGTATTGGTCGGATTGCACGAACAAACAAACTTGTTCGAAATCCTGTTTCCGGATGATACTTTTGTTTTCCTCATGCGAGTATCATAGGAGCTCAGAAAATAAGCCAGGTACCTCTCTATGCTTTTTTAGACGCCATATTCGGACCTACCAGGTAATCACCAGGTTCCTCCGCAATAATTTAAGACACTACGTACGTAATTAATAAGTGTCACTCACCCACACCCACACCCGCCGTGCAATTGTAGGTATCCAGTACGCTCTGTTGTATAGGTGCTTGTTGTCTGTTCGGATGTATCGGATTTTTTTGTTGTCGTTCGCCGTCGTCGTTGTTGTTGCTGTTTTGGTTATCCATCAGTACATTTTTTATGTATCCAATGTCTTATGTTGTATATATATATATTTGTTGTTGTCTATTCGGGTTGTATTGTATCCGGATGTTTTTGTTTTGTTTTGTTTTTTAGTTGTTGGGTATAATACGTAGGGGGTTGGCTGTTGGTTGTATTCTCACGGATAGACTGTTAACCCGAGAGGGCGGTAGGGATTGGTCTTCAATCTCACCAGTGGTCTAATCGATCACATAAGACCCTTCCTTGTGACTGCTGTGACGGTACACTGGGCGGGGTGGGGGGGGGGGGGGGGGNGGGGGGGGGTACTCATGTCGTGCACGGCCGTAGTCGTATGGCCATAGACCCTCGCATCCCTACAATGCCGGGACGGAGCACGTTGGGTTTTCACCAACCAGGCGGACATTGCTTGCACCAAGCGCGAAGCGCCGTGAGGTATTGGGCGAGTCGCATGGAGGGTGAGCTTCATCCTGCTAAGAACCGCCTCTGAGGCGGACTTGCATATGGACGACAGCCTCCAATGAATTAAATTAATTTATGGTGTGGCCACAATTCTGAGACAGCAATCGGAGCACTATGTAACTGCCTCGCGGGTGCCCTACCGTATACACACTACGTGATACGATAATTCCCCTTGTGCGGAGCAAAGGTTCTCCACCCCGCACAAATGATCTAACTCGACCGCCAGCTTTGGTGACCGCCAAAAAACAAACAAACAAAAACTGATACCGTGATAAGGCCCACTCGGGCGAGTGGCTCTGTAGCTCACTCAGAAATGAACGTTCAACAATGTTGTCATCGCAGCGTATGCAACAAATAATCCCATGCCGGTGCAGCTTCGCCAAGCTAAACAAAGGCAGCATGAAACTGTACGTATTAACTGGGATAGGAGCTCGGGCGGGCAGCTTTTAGCGGCTGGAAAAATAAGGGACCTAACTCGTGTCCCCTCCCACCGCCTACCGTACGTAGCACCAGTCAGCAATGTTTGTCACTTGTTGTTGGTGTTTTTCCGTCGTCGAACGTACTTATGACATGATATGACATGATATTACTGTACATACACGAGAACGCGATTTTTGCAAAAAACAAATTATAAAATTCGACAAGCATCAGGAATACTGAACTGAAATAACCCTATGCGCGGTAAAAACGAACGAAAGAATGTGCCGCGGGGGGGNGGGAGGCGGCTAGAGGGGGGGGGGGGGGGGGGGGGGGGGGGGGGGGGGGGGGGGACAACAACCAACAACAACAACTTGTGACTACAAGTACGGCTTGGCTTGTCCATATAACGTAGCTGAGGGTAAAAGCTCCCATGTACGAGTCGAGCTATAAAAAGCAAAACAAATATTTTATGAGATGACGAAAAACAAAAAACAAAAACAATATGCTAAGCTGGAACCTGCACTCAGCTGGGGATAATAGGTAGGCAGCCGTCGAGGGGTCTCCAACCATTGTGCGGTCGTGTTTGTACCTCTCCGGGGCAGAACTCCTATACTGTATATATATGCATCATATGCCCAAGTCGCATCTTATTACAAAGCTTGAATAAATGATACCTGGCTGGTGATTCCTCTCTTATTCCCCCTATTTCACCTTCTCCTGCTGCTCGGCTGTTGTTGCTGCTTGCTGCTGCGTTTGCCGTCCGTTGCTTATTGGTGCCGATGATGCAAACAACACCGTTTACGAAAAACGCTCCACAAAACCTACAAATCGGTACCGGTGAACAACCACGCCGCGAGCAGGAGTGGGGACGATCATCGCCGGGTTCTTGGCGTGCGACTTGAAAACTGTCATCATCGGCGCGCTTCAGCTGGTCACCGCCGCGTTCCTCGTGGGGTGGGTCTGGTCCATTCTGTGGGGGTGGGAGCTGGTGCAGGTGGCGTCTAGCAGAACCATACTCTAAAACACGAAAACGAGGCTTGAAAAATGGACCGCGGTCAGTGACGACGAGGATGGTGTTCTTTTCATCGGTGCCGGCAAGCTCTGCATGTTCAAGGACCACTGCCAGGGGGGAGGCTGGGGGGGGGTGGGTGTGGGCTGTGGGGGGGGGTGGGGGGGGGGG
>MEHQ01000516.1:142228-157127 GCA_008828725.1 Saccharina japonica
GGGTGTGGGATGTGGGGGGGGTTGGGGGGAGGGGAGGGGGGGCGTGCTCATTTGTTACTTGCCTTAGGCATTTGACCATTGACCACGCTTCCCTTTCGAGACGGAGGGGGGGGGGAGGGGGGGTGTGGAAACATAGATACGTTAGGTACAAGTCTATCAAAAACAAACCCAGCGAAAATGGAAACCAAAAAAAAATAAGAGTACGTACGTGTAGATTTTTTTTTTAACATGCTATACACATATCGTATATCTATAGCAGCAAAACTTAGCAAAAAATGTTGGGACTTCTTAACAGCAAAAAATACATAGGGTAGAAACACAAGTTACTATTAATCATTTACCAAAAAATAAAGCTTCTTACGTTAAAAAAAAACGTTTTGATCAAGCAAGGAATTGCATGTATGAATAGTCTTCGAAGGCAAAGATGGGGGGCGGGGGAAGCTGCATGTCGTGCATGGCCGTAGTCGTATGCCCACCATAGACCCTCCTCGCATCCCTACAATGCCGGGACGGAGCACGTTGGGTTTTCACCAACCAGGCAGATATTTGGGGGAGGGGGAGGGGGGGGGTGCCCTTCTGAAGGAGTAGATAAGACGATGCCGATGCCCGAACCGCCATGGTCGCGAGCCTGGAGGGGGTGCTGGCCGTTTAGCTCTTCGTGTATTTTGAAGTATTTAATGAAGCCTGGAGGTTAGATAGGCACTGCTGTATCCACAGGCGGATGTAACGTCAACGAGGGTGGTTTTTGTTTTCAAGAGAAGCGCGGTGGGTCCCGGTTTTCGTACACACTCTGTACTTCGTATACGTGCATACTCATGCAGGATCCACGGACTACAAGAGCGAAATGTTTCGAGCGAGTTTTACTAGTAGTTTTTTCATGGCGAGATGGTGGAAGGTGTGTTTTTTTCGGATGTCAACCAGACGCCGCTCTTAGCGTAGCAATAACAAGTAAGCAAAGGGGGAAACGTAGGGCACGATACATACCAGGAACCAGGTGCCTGGTAATATATGCCTGTTGCTGCGTAAACCCAGAGGGTGCTAGGTGATGCTGCTTGTTAATACTTGTTGCGTACCAGGTAGTTGGTGGCTTTGAGTTTTTGATTATCTGGGCGGTACCACCTACGACAACCAATCAGGCAATGTATGTTGTAGATAATACTGCTCTAGTTTTAGGTTTACCAAAAACCAGCTGATCGTTCTCACAAGAGAGTACGAACTTTGGGCAGCTGGGGTACATGTAGATGCAAAGTTTATATACACACAGCGAGAGCACGGCCACAAAGAACCCTCTTGATCAGAGAGGGTATCCATGTCTGAGCTATGCGGCAAGATTTCGGGTGTATATGCACAGACAGCGACAGATCCATGTGTATGCACGCATATGTAGAGCAAGATAGGTGGGAGAGTACACCAACAAGCAACCGTCAGTTATGAGGGATAGTATGTGTGAGCTGGATCGGGTGCTTTCGGGCGTGTGGGCACAGCTACTCATGCATGCCTATGTGCCCGTGTGTTTTAGACACAGAGAGAGTGCGTCAACAAGTAACCGTATTGTTCGGAGAGGGTGAAAAAATAGCGTCTGAGCTGTCTGCCAATCCTTCGGGGGTGCATGCATAGCTACTACAGCTGTGCGCATACAACGATACAAGTACATGAATATGCGCCCGTGTGTTCAGCGGCAGAGTACTCCAGCAAAAAGCAGTATCGTTCGGAGAGGGTGTTGCCCTCAACATTGTATTTGAGCTGTCTCGCGAAATGTCGAGCATGCATACACAGCTACGTAAATAAACATTCGTCTGTGCTCCATGCGTGTGCGAGAGTCAGAGACGTATGCATGGCAACTGGGAGGCGTCTTGTTTGGAGAGAGTCTCAATGGATGTATATATACAAGCTGTGTTTTTGGCAGCTTTCGAGCGTACGAGCACAGCGGTCACGCATAGATGAAGATGTGCCCATGTACTGCAGATGCAGCGAGGACGTCAGCAGGCAACCGTCTTGTGCGACTGAGTCCTCCATATTTATATGTCTTGGGGGTGTGGCAGCAAGCGGCCGAGCGTTTCCTTCCAGCCATTGTGTATTGTTTTCACAGGTGACCGAGAGCCCCCCGCCCCCCCCCCCCCCCCCCCCCCCCCCCCCCCCCCCCCCCCCCCCCCCCCCCCCTGCCCCCCCTCTGCATAAGGAGGCGGGCTACGATAGAAGTAGCCCTTTTTTGCTTTAAAAGGCAAATGTTATCTGGATGACGGGGGCGCCTTACCCAATAATCGTCGGGATGCCTAGAATGTGTTTAGCAATACGTATAGGTCTCTCTGTATGCCTCGGCCATGGTGCTGTTCATCGGATCGCACTTTTTGAGTTTCTCTACAAAAAAAACAGTTTGTGGGTTACCTCCTATTGGCTTGCTAATGAGTTAGCTACTCATGACTTACTACTAGTATAGAGATTCCCAAGTGACGTTGCATCTCTCTCTCGCTTAGCATGTGTCCAATGGGGGCATAAAACAATCCCTGTGGAGACATCCAACAATGCATATGTAGCAAACCCCACAAGGTGTCGAAAACCTCTCAATTCGGCACCCCTAAATGGTGCCCTACTACAAGGACGTACGTGTCTGTACGCCAACATTGTGCGAGGGGGGGGGGGAGGGGGGGGCTCCGGCCAACTGTGATGGGACATTTCGCTAATTGTTGCGAGACCTCTCGCTGATTGTGGCGAGAGACAAACATTACATGTATGTACGCTGTGGCTTTCCCCACTTTTTCTCGTGTTTCTTCCCCCCCACGTGTATGCTGCGGGTTTCCCGCGTTTATCGACACGGTGGGGGTGGTCGTGGTGGTGGTGGTGTGTCCAGCGGCCCTTCCAAAAACGGGGGCCTGATAGATACGTCCGGTACCGAAAGACCTAGAGAGCATGTACGTTTTTTATCCATGCGCCCTTGTTGAAACATCCTTGCCTGTTTATTTACGTTTAAAATCCCCACACGGTGTGTGCATTTGGTTGCAGTGGGTGGTGGGTGGGACCCGCCGGAACTGCAATCCCATGGCTTAGGTGTACGCAAACTCATACATGCATGCATGCTGCAAAAAAAAGGAAGGCGTTCCGAGGATTTGGGGTTTAGGGTTCCCGTCATTTCCGGCATTTTGGTTTCGTTTAGGCATACTTTTTTTTTAAGTTTGACACAAATACTACAATAGTTCCTGTCCAACACGTAGATGCGATGTGGAGGAGCTCGTCTCCTGTTATTATTGTGTGCTGGTAGAAATGCGTGTATCATGTGGTGTGTGGTGCCGGGTGCCGGTGCCTACTGTAGTCTGATGTGCAGCATTTGGCAATGTTAATACAACCATTCACACATACATGCGGTGCCGTTAATGTTCTATGTACACTTGACGGTCGTATATGCCCCCCCAAGACTGAACAATGGTAACTTACCGTAATATAACAGTATATACTGCATGTGGTGCCGATCATCTATCCCAATCCTTATATATTCCACATGATGTTACGCCGTCAACTGCTGTATGCATTCTGCAACCACTGTACAGCAAAACGTCACGATCTTAATCCGTCGGGCTACTGGTAAAAAAGTATAACTTATCGCCTACCCAACCTAAGCCTTACAACCAGACTCATCCCACGGTAGGGGGACAGCAGAATTGTCTGAGCTCCTCACATGAGGTGCTCAATATCTCACCTGGGATGTGACTTCAGAAACACTCGTTCGCGCAACCCGACCAAAACTTCCAATGCGGTAGTACGAAAACAAACACACCAGTAAAACAAGAATAGTATCCGGTCGTGGTTACTCACGTGAGGAGCTCAACCGGTCAGAAAATATGGAGCCAAACAGTGGTACCCCTACCGTGGGATTGCTGAACACTCTCCCCCCCCTGGAATGGACCGGATACACGGATCGATGTGTGTCGCCGGCACGCAGTTTCTGGGGATCCACGAGTATGGACGCGTGCGACGTTAGAGGTAGCACTTTTTGGCTGAATCGTTTTCTGAACGATCGGGCTCCTTAACCCAAATTCGTCGTTTTTTTTTCATTTTTGTGACGAATAATGTTTCAGAGTATACTTCGGTCATGATATTTCACATCCGGCAGCACTTTTATTTTCCTCCAAAATCATGTTTTTACTTACTATTAGTATGACGCTCCTTAAGTGAGGAGCTCAGAAAAAACATGGTGCACCTCTATCGTAGCATGCGCCTATTTATCAACCCCCCCCCCGCCTACCATTGGAAGCAGGACATTGGCTTAGGCTACATTGATTGACCCTTTTACAATGTTATTGGAGAAAAGGTGTGAGACCCACTCTACCAGGTGCAAGACGAGGCATACCTTTTGCATACCCGCTACGGAGGTTCGTATTCCCCACAAAAGATCAGGCTGCATGGCGTATTATGTTCATTTACGCGTAGGCACATGTATGTATGAGAGCCGGCAGTATTCTGTAGTTTAAATATGGGTAGGTATCAGGACCGGGTACTCGACCAGGACCTACCGAAAGTACACGGGTACTGTGGCAGTAAATCCCTCCTGGCTGGGGGAGCTACCAGGATGCCGGTACATTGACGGCATTTGTTTGTTTTTCCGTATCATTCATTATGTGCGTCCTCCTTGCTCCTACTTCTTCCTAATAGTAAGAGTCGTAACTCGGACCCGGGGTTACATAGCCCCCCGTCCCCCCCCCCTATAAATATATTATATATTTATAGGTTGAGTTGGCGTCGGTTGGCAACGACGCTGTTAAACACGCCTCTCACTGCGTGAGCTACGTAGACAACCAGGGTACCGTTTTTGTTTTTTGGCGGTCACCAAAGCTGACAGTCTAGTTAGATAATTTGTGCCAGGTGAACCTTTGCTCCGCACAAGGGGAATGATCGTATCACGTAGTGTGTATATGGTAAGGCACCCGCGAGGCAGTTACATAGTGCTCCCATTGCTGTCTCAGGGAATGGCCACACCAGATATTAAATTGACTCATTGAAGCTGCCGTCCATATACAAGTCCGCCTCAGAGGCGGTTCTTAGCAGGATGCAGCTCACCCTCCATGCGACTCGCCCACTACCTCACGGCGCTTCGCGCTTGGTGCAAGTAATGTCTACCTGGTTGGTGAAAACCCAACGTGCTCCGTCCCGGCATTGTAGGGATGCGAGGGTCTATGGTCATATACGACTACAGCCGTGTACGACATGAGTACACCCCTCCCCTCCCCACCACTGTATGTGCCTTGCATTTTTATCGCGAGAAGGGTCCAGCTCTTTCTTCTCTTGTCGATTCGCGTCGTGAGTTGTGCCTACCCACGCTATACCATACGTACGTCTGACCACAACAACAGTACAACGCTTAGAATACAATGGAAACCCATGAAAAAGCGCCCTGCGCATACTAGAGGGGAGACGGGACGTCACCATATCATACACACTTTGCCCCGTGCATTTCGAGTTTTGTTTTTGTCCGGGAGTGTTCAATCTACCGTGCAAAGCCTGTGACCCGATTTTCAATTTTCTTTTTTGAAACGTGGCTTCAAAACCGACCATCCTTTTTATCTTACGTGAAGAAGCTAAATCGCGTAAAGACATGAATCTGACGGGGTGCCCCCAGCAAGGCCCTTCGGGAGCGCCTCCGCCGGCCCCCCCCCGCCGCCGCCGCCGCCGCCGGGTTGTCGCGGGTTTACCGTGCCCGGCCTCTCTTGTTCGGACCCCAGCCAAGATTCCTTGCCCTGGTTGGAGCTCGTAACGGAAAACAGCCGAATGAGCCCTCCTAGTAAATATGTAGACAACGGTATATCGTATGCGGGTGTCATACGTGCAGCTTCGGCACTAGCACAGCAGCAGTAGCAGCAGCCATGTATCGTGTACAGTAGGATGCAGTTGGCACGTGCGGAGGATGCAGTAGAGCATAGAGTAGGATGTGGTGCGTGCGGGGGCAGATCGACACCGTCGCGGAAAGCTGATAGCGGGTGCCGCCTGGATACATAGAGGGAAAACGCTCTCGCCCACGGAGTATACGCCGGGTTCGGTACGTAGCGAGGACGGAGTGAAGACCCATCGTCGATGAGCGGGGGGTGCTGTACGCATAGTTGAACCGCTCCCGAGCTAGAAAATCGTTTGCAAGAAGAAGACAAGAACGGGGGGAGGGGAGGGGGAGGGGCGTACTTCATTTTCATGCATGGCCGTAGTCGTATGACCATAGACCCTCGCATCCCTACAATGCCGGGACGGAGCATGTCGGGTTTTCCCCGACCAGGCAGGGGGGCTTTCTTCGAGGGTTCGTCATATGCTTAAGTTTCGCACACAAGAAGGGAGGGGGGGGCAATCGGAACGGGTGGCGGCAACATACTGTAGATAGAATTCGAGGCGCGAATTGAACGGAACGGGGTTCAAGACTGGAGGACGCTCGGAGCAGCACTGCGCGCCAAGATGAGATCGGTCTTGCGCAAAACAGCACGAGCTCTCCACATATATATGCATGGCCGCCTGCGACTTTGTAGGCAACCACCGCAGTAGTACAGCTGTGTTGATGATCTTGGCTGGGGCAATCTCGTCGGTTGAGATTTGAGGCAGTTTCTGAACGCAGGTCGCAGTGACAGGCGACAATGGGATAACGCTATAGTCTTGTCGTCGAGACGGAGCGGCAGGCTTTATTAGTGGTGTAAGTGTGCTTTACTTGTAAGACAAGCAATCGAGGGGCAGGGGGCGGCGGGCGGAGGGGGGGGGGGGGGGGGGGGGGGTCGCGGCTGTGTTTTTATTCCCCTGGGTGGTTTTTTGTTGTTGCCTGTTTTTGACTGCGTGCTGCGGAGACCATTCGGGCAGAGCACACCTCAAACGATTATTTGTTGTTTGCCATATGTCTCGTTTTCGAGCTTCAGTATATATACGACTCTACTGACTGCTGTAGCTACTATTTATACTACTGCAGATGCCCTCCCTGGGACCCCGACTGGGCGAGTTCGATTCGTTTTCCAACGTGCTATGTATCTATAAAAGACAACCTGATAACTTATCCTCGTTGTTGAGCCCTTTCGATCACGGCCGTTGCATGTCTTTCGTCAACACGGGATTCGTCCGACCACAAGTACCTGAACCAAACCTCCCCCCACCCCCCTATATAAACTTTGCGAAGTACAGGGTCGTGTCCGCAGCCCACACAAAGCAAGCAAAGGGCGTCGTTTTTAAAAGCTCGTATTTTTATACGAACCTCATCATGGAGGATACTCGTACAGCAGAAGTATCTCGCTTCGCTTCCCCTCGCCGTTGCAACGAAGAAGATATATACGACCTCGTAGCTGATAGAGGAGGGGGGTGATTGCTGTGCTGGCAGCTGGCAGCATGACGAACGAATGTGAGAACGACAAGAACACACGCGAATCCCACCTACGGTGTATATGAACAGCCGTGCAGTCGTGTGTCGTGTGCGGTGTTGTGTGACGGGTGTGTGTGCTGTGTGCTGTGTGCTGCATCTCCCAACATCTGCAACACGGAGTTCTGATATCTGAGATTGGAGGTTTGTATACAATAAGTTGGCGTTTTCCAGCCGGGATACTGATCATGTGGACTTCACCTCCACGCCAGCATCGCGTGCGCTCTGCTCGGTCTCAGCCAGGCAGCTAGGGAGCGTTGTAGCCGAAGTACCTCGGCGAGATGAAGACCTCGACGAAGAGCTTCCTATGGGGGCTGTCGCTGTCCCTGTCGGCGCGGCGTGCAGAATGTTTTGTCATCTGCGGTGGTGCTATCGGCGGGTCTGTCGGGCCCCGAGCAGGCCGCTGCGCGAGCCGTCCATTGGGACAAGCCCCTCAGGTTTCGACTGCCACACGGGCCGCGTCTGCAGCATCTCCCGCCTCTCCGCTGCCGGTGGGAGTCGGGGAGAGGGGCTTGTTTGGGGGCAGAGCTGGGTTTGCGGGACCGGGCCCGTCTAGGTTGCGCCAGGTGAGCGGAAGCGCGAGAGAGAGAGAGACGAAAAGCGACGAGGAGGATGGCTATCACAGCAGCACAGGTGCTGCTGGAACAGGGTACAGTAGTGCTATGTACTGCTGTAGTACCGGAACTACCCTGCTAGGGGTTGTGCTATATACGAGTACATGCTGGCACCACGATGTCCTTGTGCTGCAGTTCGGTAACTGTCTACAGCAGTAACTCTAGACCTGGTGGTTGGTGATACAGCTTTTAGCAGACCAGTATATGCTGATGTGCCGCGTTTCGCAACGTCTTGGTCGGTGTGCCTCTGCGTCCCAAAACATACTGCTGTCTAGACTGTACTATTAATACTGTAAGAGGAGTACGTACTGCTGTTGTACCATGTACCTGGTTCGTGGCATGTTCAATCCAAACGAACCTTATACTCGCCTCGTATTTATGGACAGAAGTGGTGATACTACGACGCACTTCGTAAGCGTGCCGTTTTGCGCTTGGTACAGGTTCCTACAGCAGCGGCACAGCGCAACAGCAGTATACTGGGTACTGGGTATACTGCCAGTATATACCTGGTACAGCAGTCGTACTGGGTACTGCTGGGCGAGTATATGTACGTAGTCTACTGCTGTACGAGTACGGTAGCCCGGTACTCGCAGTATCAAACCTCGAAAATACTACTCGTATCACGGGTAAAATTCCTGCGTATAGGCCAGAAGTAGTCGCAGCATCAAAACCTCGAAATTACTGCGATGGTCCAGTACTCGTAGCATGTAACCTTGAAAAAGCGAGGGATGGAAGTAACACCAACACTGATAGCGGTACGTACTGCTGCTGTAATAGTTTAACCGGTTACACGCCGACCGGGTGGAACATGAAAAGTCGGGGGTTGTCTCTTTCTTGTATGATATGTAGGCGTGTTGCTCGGTGTATAATACGTTTTTTTTCTCGTCTTTTGGTTTCTGCGCTTGTGCGCTTGAAGCATTAGACTTGAAATTATAGGAGTATGGAAACCCTGGGGATGATAGGAATGTATCCCCGGACTTGAGGTTATCACGGGTTGGTAACATAAAAGGCTATTACCGGTGAGTTACTGCTTACCTGTGAGCGGGTTGCTATCATACCATACCACGAGAATTCTGCGTTACGCCGTATATATATACTCGCAGTGTTTAACCTGGAAAATACCAGGGCTTTCCACGGTACGGTTTTTTCGTACGGTCAAGTGCGGTTAGGGGCGGGCTCACCGAAAAACCGCACCGCACCGTATTACTTTGCCTTGAACAGAACCGGCACCGCATCGCACGTTCCTAAAACATAAAACGTTAACCGAACCGCACCGTTCGACTTTCACAAAAATAAAACCGCGTCCAGGCCTTGCGTAGGATCTTTAAAATCAAGTGCTTCGCCTCTCGGGTGCGGGTACGGTCGGTGCGGTGCGGTTTTCAACGGGTTTTTATCGTGTTTGTACCGCACCGCACCGTATGAAAATCAAACCCCTACAAAAAATCCAAATACCTGGTACCTGGTATGGTAGAGCCCAGCACACGCAATATCAACTCCCGAAAAATGCTACCGTACTGCCGTAGACTACGCCAGGTATATATATACGAAGTATACCTACAGTTGGGCTGGGCACTGGCAAAAATATATACTGCCAGTAGTATTCTACTGGAAGTAGAAATATACTGTTTGACACGACCAGTATATTCGCCAGTAGTTTACCCCTGGTATATGTTGCGTACGTCCAAGAAGCACGCCATTTTATAGCACATAAACCCACCAAATGCATTTCGGGAGGAGAGAGGAGAGAGGAAAGACAGGAGTATACTGCTGCAATCCAGTATACTGGTTGGTTTCGGCGCCAGGAGAAACGCTACTGGCTCTGAGCCAGCCAGTGCCCAGCCCTATATATGGAACTAACTATAAACCCGTTTGGGCTTGTCGGTGTTACTCGCTCCTGTGCCTTCCTCGGGTGGCTACTTATCTTTCCGTTACCTCTCAAGAGTTATTTTTTTTGTTTTCATGTTCGCTTCGTTCTTTCCCGATGGCTTACGTACGTACGAGTGAGTACATAGATAGCTCTGGTATGATACGAGGAAAGAACGCCTCCTGTGTTACAACTCCCTTCTCAGCTTGCGACACCTCCCCCCC
The DNA here is from genome assembly GCA_008828725.1 of Saccharina japonica. Classification (NCBI taxonomy): domain Eukaryota; class Phaeophyceae; order Laminariales; family Laminariaceae; genus Saccharina; species Saccharina japonica. Next base: position 152,297 of record MEHQ01000516.1, read on the forward strand.
CCCCCCGGGGATTTTCAAGGCAACCCACAATCAACCACGAAGGGGAACAGGGAACCGTGTACACCAGTGTACCGGTATACAGCAGTAGTGGTCCCTCTATAGTGCCGGTATGTGCCTCCGGGAAAAAACGGCGCTATATACTGTATACGTAGCGGCAACCGGCAACCGGCACTACTCCGGATTGTGGAATGTATAGGTTTTATTACGGGAAACCATGGTAAACATTTAGGACCTACGGTACACACAAAAACCTATATACTAAACTACTATAGTTTTTTCTGAAAAATATGTGGTCCTGTTTATCATGGTTCCCCGTATTACCAGGTAGTATGGAAACGGAAAAGTGCTGTGCCAGGCGGTTTCGCCGGCGCTGTAGCGGGCAACCGGCGCTATACAGGGACCACTACCGGCACTATAGAGGGACCACCACCACCACTATTATCTGTACTTGGTATAAAATATACCAGGTATGCCGGTATCCGCAGTGTCTGTGGACCCCCGTTTTTCGCGCTCGCACCCCACTTTGCCACCCTGATACCGCGGCGCCAACCTCATCCCATCCGGACACCTGAGCCCTCCAATAATACTGACCCTCGGGCTATTTTTTTCTGTCCTTCCGTGCTTTTGCCGACGCTTTTTTTTTTTCTTTTTTTTTTCTCAAGGGGGTTCGATTATTTGCGACTCAAGAAGAGATGGAGATGGGGGAAGAAGAATATGAGGAGCGAGAGCAGGAAGAAGAAGAAGAAGAAGAGGGGGAAGAAATTCGAGAAATTGTTGTCCAGAAAGCTCCGCAGCAGGTGGTCGTCAACCCCAACGACGACCCCAACGTACTGCCCAGGAGCCAGGAGGAGGGGCAGGGAGAGGGGGGGGCGCAGTCGGAGGTGAACAGCGAGTGGGAAGTGTGTGTGGGGGATAACTTTTTCTTCGACGACCTCCCGCCGTTCGCGGAGTGGGACCCGAGGGTGATCCCGGACAGTGCCGCCTACTCCGCCGACGAACTCCGCGGCAACGTCGCCTGCGAGCAGAACCCGTTCGATCTGACGTCGTTCTGGATGGACAGGACTATCCAGATGGGTCACGTGGACGAGGAGGTGTGTTACTTGCTGGGGTTTTTGTTTCACACTTTCACGGAATAGATACGTAAAAACATATAAACCGGTACGTCGTATTATATATATACGCCTTTGGCGGGAATATCACGTTTTTGGGTGTAAATGTTGTCATGGGATTGGTTTAATTTGTGTTGGCTTTATTTATATCGTACTTTTGAAAAATCGATCTATTAGTACGATAACTGTATGATCTCGAAATCTCGAATTTTGCGATATTTCGAAAGTTCGTGCTTCGACATCGTTTCCTCGAAAAAAGTATGGAGTAAATGGATATATACGACGAACAGTACGAAGTAGTACTACAGCAGTTGTTGTAGCTCAGATCTCTTCAAATGTTTTAGGTCTCACGTATACGTGATGCGTCACATCTCAAAAACTAGGGCAGTATGATATACATACAGTACAGGACACCTAATAAGAAATAGGAAGTATGGTCCAGGCTGGACTTCTTTTTTCCGTAGAGGGTGCATGCACTCTACACTAATTTCAATATAACGACTCCCGAATTTCTTATTTTCCTCCAAATCTCAGCCCTAGCCCTAACCCTACGAGCACTCACGAAAAAGCTAAAAAGCCAACACCCTTTTGTGCCCTATATTCATCTTCTGTGAGATAAAACAAAATCCTCAAACCACATAATCTAAGGCGGCCGTGCAAATAAAGAAAATTCCCTTCGCTCGTGTCAAGTATTCACGTGTATATATATATGTCATTCATGTACACGGATTTTAATATTCACGGCGCTTCGCGCTTGGTGCTAGCAATGTCTGCCTGGTCGGTGAAAACCCGACATGCTCCGTCCTGGCATTGTAGGGATGCGAGGGTCTATGGTCATACGACTACGGCCATGCATGAAAATGAAGTACACCCCCCCCCCTCCCCCCCCCCCCCCCCCCCCTTATGTTCTGCCTTTTTTTAGAAGTTTGTGTACACTGCCACTGCTGTGAACCGTGCTGTAAACAGAAGCCTGGATCAAGCCGTGTACACTATACAATAGTGCCGGTCCCTTTATTAAATAGTGCCGGTATGTATGCGGCATCCAAGAATACCGGCACTATAGCAACAACCGGCACTATTCCGCACACTATCACGTAGGACCATAGTAAATAGGACCAAATAATGTTGATAAAAATACGGAAATATATAGGTTTTTGGGGATACCGTAGGCCGTATTTACTATGGTCTCCTGTAATACCACACTGCTCAAGGGCGTAAAAAAAAAAGAGAAAACGACACCACACTTATAGGAAGGTCGGAATGAAAAACAAACCGGATCGCTGTGATCACAGGACGAAATGAGCGAAAACCATTTTTTTTTCGTTTTTTGTTCCCTTTTTTTAACTTGGTTTTAGAGACCCCCCCCCCTTTTTTTTTTCCCGGGTGGGGGGGGGGGGGGGGCGCGGGGGGGGGGGGGGGGGAATTAAAAAAAAAGTTGGCTTATTGTTTTCTGGGATCACAACGGCCCGGTTCTTCCCTCCAATATAGGGGGGGGGGTAGTGGGGTATCTGGGATTCAGATCCGCGCATACCCTTGCACTGCTGGTTAATCTCATATGTGCCAAGCGATTTCACGGGCACTAAAACGGGCAACCGGCACTATAGAGGGACCACTGCTATATATGACTTTTCTGCGCCTTGTTACGACGATCCCGTCGCGATTTTGCGGAGGAGTTGAAGTCGTCTATGAGCACGTATACATCACTTGACACCCCGAAGCTTCCCCCTCCCCCCCGCTGTGCCAATGCCGCAGATTAAGGAGGCCATCGAGCCGATGATGAAAGTCGTGGAGCAGGTGTGCGAGCTCATCGACACTACCGACGACGTTCTCTCTTTCAAGGTATAATATAGTATACGCTTTTCATTCGAGTTGACCTCTTTTTTTTTTTCCTTTGACGCCTATGATAGCCCCAACCCTAAAGAGGTAACTTAAGCCCTTAAAGGGGAACTTGACCTTACAGTGAGACTGCACTCTACTACCAATTGTGGAGACAAAACACTTGTACTCAGATGTAGATTTCTGTACACTGCCGTATTAATAGTAGAAAAGCCAACCCTAATCTAACCTAAGTACCAAAACTAACCTAAGTCGAAGCTAACCTTAGCCAACCCTTCCCCAACCCCCCCCCCCCCCCCCATCCCATTTGTTATATTCGCCCCTTCCTTTCTCTCTCCTTCATATATAGTCGTGACTCAGATCCGGGGTCACAAAGTAGGCTCTTCTCCCTCCTTCCCCCACTACGGTTCTTGCCTTGCATTTTTATCGCGAGGAGACTTCAGCCCTTTCTTTCCCTTGTCGACTCGCATCGATTTTTTTTAAGTCTACCTTAACCCTTTTGCCACGCCCCGGACAGATAGATCAACTACAGATCATACAGATCATACAGATCATCTATAGATCCTAACCAGCCGGTATGATATGTTGCGCAGGATCTGTACAGCACAGATCCAACCCAGGAAACAAGGTGCTTACATCATCTCATACCAGGAGACTATCCCACCCGCCAACATATATATGAGCTACACGACAGTAGATACTACAAATCATGCGGGTTATATGGCTCCTACCCGCCACCATGATGCTGTTAATTGGTGTACTACCGCTCGCTCACCTTATGTACGGACCTGGTAGATACCACGTTTAATTCGACCCCCCATTCCCCGTCCTATCCCCTGTCCCCTTGTGGTATATACACGCCTTCAAAGTACACCGGGTTGATTCAACATCGGAACGGTATCGAGGCATGGACGAAGATGCTCATCAAGGAGCACTACCCGGAGGTTAGGGACGTGAAGCTCGTCACCAACCGGACCCGAGATAGAAGAGACCACTAGACGGTAGCGGTAACGGTAGCGGTATCCGTAGCTGTAACCGCGACGGGTAACGGTAGCGGTAACCGCAACGGTATCCGTAACGGGATCCGTAACGGTATCCGCTTCGGTATCCGTAATGCTATCCGTAACGGTATCCACTGCGGTAACCGTAAAGGTAACCGAAACGGTATCCGTAACGGTATCCGCTGTGGTAACCGTAGAGGTAGCCGTAACCGTAACGAGTCGTGGTACCGGTAGGTATCCGTTTCGGTAACGGTTACCGAAGCGGTAATCGTAGGGGTAAACCGTATCCGGAGCCGTAACCGTGGCAGTAACCGAAACAGTAACCGTAACGGCAACCGTAACTTGTATCCGTAACGGTAACAGTATTCCCTTCAGGACTGCACTCCCGTTTCGGGGACAAATTACTTGGGAGTTTACCTGGGACAAACGTTCTTGCACAATGCAGTAGCAGAGGGGGTAACCGGAGCGGTAACTATCACTGCATGGATAATTTTGTCGGTAACTTTATCGGAAACAGTAGCGGTACCGCCAAAGCTGACGGAAGGAAGCAGGCAGAGCGGCAAGGCGGGCTGGCACACGGGCCGTAGTCGGCGGACATTCAGAGGAGAAAGATCTCTAGAGGAAGCAGGCAGGGGGCGCTAGGAAGCCACCCTGTGCGTAACACTTGGAGAGAGGGAGAGGGAGAGGCCGCCAGTAGCTGTCGAAACAAAACGCTGCCGATGGGGGTCGGATCCCGCTCGTCGCAAAGCTTTCGCCTGAAGTCGCGTGCCAATTTCGACCATAATTTTTATCGTAGCACAACTATGGTTAGTGTTTTATATATGTCCGACGCAAGGTACATGCTTGGGGAGAGCAGGGGGCGGGAAAGGGTATGGGGGGGAGGGG